>VZRO01006079.1:0-81487 GCA_013397915.1 Daphoenositta chrysoptera
CAGGCAGCCAAAGAGCAATGGGAAGAACCGATTTTCAGTTTTATCAGACTGAAGAAACTATTAAGCAACTGGCAGCATCGAAGGAGAAAGGTTTTTCCTTCAACAGAAGCTGTTCACCATGGCGTTAGAGTTGGAGGAAGAAGGAGAAAATAAATCAGGCGGGCTGGAACAGAAGATAGCGGCAGAAAGAAGAGGGCGGAGTTGCGAACCATGCCAAGCTTAAATCCACCCTTTGCAAAACGGGGTAAAGAACTGTAATGCCATAAACTGTTCTTTTATCCATTTAAAGGACATGGGGGGAATTGAGAACACCCCATGCTTGGATGTTCAGTGCAATGGACTGTCTCCGAACGGACAGGACTGTTGCAGGTGGCAGTTTAGAAACCACGCGGAAGCAGAGAGGAGACCTCTTTCTTTTCCCTTGAGTTTGGAAAGACCTTTTTAAGAACTCTAATACGGACCAGAAATTCCATCTTTTTTACCCTCCTCACTCTCCTGGGCAGCCTGCACGGAGGCTGCATTCCCCGGTGTGATAGGGGATGGAGGAGGGAGGGGTTGCTGGCAAAGAAAGGAATGGTTTTTTTTCCTTTACTTTCTTAGTGTTTCTTTTTCTTTTAATCCTACGTAATAATAATAAACTATCTTTATACTCTTTAAAGTTTTTGAGCCTGCTTTGTATTTCTCCTAATTCATATCTCACAAAGGCAAATAAGTGAACTAAACCACTACACAATGCCAAGGACAAACTACTTTCAGACATGGCCATGAAAAAGGTGTAAGATATAAAGTAGTCAACAGACAGCGGGGAAATAATGTTACATATCATCCTCCTCTATGGAATGCTGAAAAAAAAAACTCTAGTTGTCTGCATCCACAAAAACTAAAATCAGAAGACATGCAAAAGCTGATGAATCAGAAAACTTACTGAGCAAAGATAATCAAATCATTTGATCTGCTTTACATTTAGCAAAATCAGTAACAGAAACTTCATGTAGAGAAGATCAAGAGTTATGGAAGCATACAGTAACTTGAAGTGTATTTCAGGCTGTCATCTGATTGTCATGCACACTTATTAGAGAAAATACCTGAATTTTTTTCTCTTTCCTCTCCCACTCTTGTATTTGAACACATTGAAAAAGCACTATTTTTTAAAGTATTATCACTCTTTGCTTTAGGGTAGGATTTTCTAAATGAGAGTGTAACTGAGCCATCAGATTTTGCTCTTAAATGATGCTTCTGAAAATCTGATCATTGCTGTTGCAATGTCTAATTTCACTATTGTGTTTGAAAGTTCACTCCTTTTGAGGGTGGCTGTTGTCATGGAAAGTCAAAATTTTAGGCAGAAATAGAACTCCCTGCATTGTCTAAGGACTGTTCATTTCAGCATCAAGCTTTGTACTATAAATACTGTGATGTATTTTGTAGCAATAGAAATACAGTGCAGAGAAGATGCACTCTTTCCAAAACTAGATGGGATTAGTATGAATTGCTTGTAAATCATATTGCACAGGGGATTTCTTTAGAAGCTGTGTTTTTGTAAGAAATTTCTTTATCAAAAAAAAAAAAAAAGAGAGAGAGAGAAATAATTATGAAGCAGATCCGCTTTTTTCTTAATCAATACATTTACATTAACTTTACATTAAGGCTTTCATTGGTCTTTTTCATGTTTATAGTAATAGACATTCTAACTACTTGCAGAATCCCTGCTAGATGTATTTAACATGCAGGATATTTTTGTAACTCTCCCTATTTATTCACAGAAGTTTCTGGATAAACCATTTTCTGCAAACACAGTTTACAGGTTCCAAAATTCCATAACCCTCTCTGTTTTGTTTTGGGGGGATTTTTGTTCAGGTTTTTTTTTAATAAATAGGTGGGTATTAAAAACTATTTTCAGGGCACCATACCCAAAATCAGCAAACTTCTGACCCTAAAGTGTTGAGCTGTTGAGTGAAAATGACTGACAATAAACTACACATAGCTTCCCTTCTAGCCAAATAAAGCAGGGGGAAAAAGCTTTTCAGTAGAGTCTGTAGCTTTTCTGAAGACTTCTAACAAGAATTTTAGAGAAATTTATGTTTATGCCTCAGTAATTTTGACCACGTGTTGAAAAGAAAAGCTTAAAAGAAGTTAAAATGAAGAAATAGTGTCTGAAAATTACTGATAATCATCTGGTAGCAAAAGAAGCTTTCTTTAAATAAGCATGGTGTCAAAGATGTGTACAACCTGTCCTCTGAGTACCAAGAAGTACACAAGCCATATAACCATAAGCCAGAAATAATGAAGAACATGCAAATGAGAGGATGAGAACACCCTTCCAATCTGTCCTTTCTGACATAAGATATCCAGACTTTTGTTGTTCCTTCTAATTATTCCAGTGAGAAGACAGAAAAAAATACGTAAAGGAATCAGCCCAGATCTAGTTATTCCTATAATACTTTTAGTCACCTCTCAAAGGATCAAACTATATATTTCAATGGGTCTTAAACCTAAGACCCAAGTTCTGTTACTTCTTAATGACTACTTCCTACAAAATTCTGAAAAAGTACAGTGATGCAAGATGAGATTTCTCTTGCACTACCATGCCTTAAATTCATGCTAATAACCAGTAGAATTAGAAGTTTTTTATAGCTAAATGGGTGCTGCTAAGAGAAACTCAATGTAACTGCAATAAAAACAAACTCTCAAGCATTTGAACTGTTTGTTCATCTGTTTGCAGATGAACAAACTCTCATCTGCATTTCCTTTAATCTCCCATTCCTGCATAAGAGCAAGTGTAAATGCATTTGTGCAAGGATGTTACCAGTAACTATTACAAAGCACTATTATTTATAAATGTTATGCTACTCAAATTACTCATGGCCAGAATTTAATCATCATGTAGTTTACAAATAAAAACTGTGCCCTCTTTGCACAAGGTTTTCTGTGATTATCCTTTGCATTGAGAGCAGCAGTACCAAGTTGGGGACCTTGATTCAACTTAAGTTTTTTTTCCATTTCCCCAGCATTTCTGGCTGACCTCAAATTAAAAGATTCCTGCTAGAGTTTAGCTGTCTGCTTTTCTTAGAATCTATTTTATATCATATATGATACTAGTTCTTCTCAAATTCTTCCATACTTGTTTTACAGATTTTTTTTCTTATTTGCTTCCTACCATATGCAGAATTTGCTGGCAGCTTCTGTGGTAGCTAACTAGAGACAGACAGTCATACTCAGACACAAAACAAATTACTTGGACTTTCACCCCAAGGCTGTAGTAGAGGGAATCTGGAGCTGAATCTTTTCTAGGGTAGAAGGAAGCAGAACAGAGTTTTCTGTTTACACATTTAAAACACCAAGATTGTAGAAAAAAGTAAAATGAGTTGTAGTGTTGTAGTGGTTCTCAGCCACCTTTTACCTGACAATTTGACAGGATAGCTCTAGCAACATAAGGTAATTAAAGCACTTTTGTAAGAGATATTGAATCAAAAATAAAGCCCTTTCTTAAACAATTACAATGAAAAAGCAAAGAAAATGAATAATTGTGCAGCGTTTGATGTATTCAAATACTGGTTTAAAAGATAAGTTTTAAAGAAATGCATATTACAGGAAAATACAGGATGGCTATAATTGACTGTGATTTGTAATCTACTGAAGGTGACATTATATAATCAAAGGGTCCATTTTGGGGTTACTCTTTATGATTTCATGAAAGAGAGGCAAATTAACATGCACAGTGCTCTTCCATCTTTCTTTCTCTTCCATCCCCTTTTCCTCCTCCCCACGTCCACACTTGGAGTAATTCTTGTCTCTCTTGGGGAAGCAAATGAATTTACCTCCCACAGTTATAAATTTTAAGATACAAGATTGATAATAATTGCTTCACATTTTTGCTGTCGTTTGGACTTCCATCCACTGACTGCAGTTAACAAGGTTTTCTACCACACTGTGGTAAATTCTGTGTATTATTGATCATGAACTCTCAATGATCTATCAACAATGAATCAAGCATCCTGCTGTTCTGTGCAGGGAAGAGTTTTCAAAAAGCTGTAACCCATCTCTGAAAAGTACTTCAGCGGGATCTTTAAATGTCTTACATTTTATTGTTAATCTTGCTGGCAATCCTGTGTAGAAGTTCAGCAGAATTGGAAAGAGAGTTCCTATTATACTGAACTTTTTTTAATAAAACGCCTTCTAAATATGTGGGTGTGATTTGTGTGGAGGGAGAGGGGTTATGTGTGACTGAGTTGATTACATGGCATTTGATTTAAATAAGATAGAAATCACAATAAACTGACTGGAACAATATACCATAAGATATGATGATGTTCAACTTAAGTTAATGACATCATGGTTGTGTTCTTGACTGTTTCAGGGAACAGCTATAACCCAAACACTTGCATTTTTGCATCTTTTATCAACAGAAAGCTAAAATCATGTTTGTTTATGTGGTTTGGTGCTTTTGCCTTGTTCTTGTTTTGAGTTGGTTTGAGGTTTTTTGTTGTTGGGTCAGAAAATGGGCCTTAGCTCAATTTATTGTCAGCTATAGAGCAGCCTCTTGATCACTTATTCCACATGGACTACACACATGAAAAGTCTAAACTATCATTTTCCCAGATCTTTTTTACTAACTCCAGAAGATTACAGAAATACAGCTTAAAGTTATAAAAGCAGTTCTCAGAAGGCAAAATGAAAGGACTCAGAGTAACCCTGAATGCAGGATTTTATCCTCTAATTCAACCTGTTGTATTAAAACTTCTGCTTTTCAAGGTTAGAAGAGAAATGTTGAGATCAGTAATTTATTAAAGGAACTAGAAAACAACAAGGAGTTAATAAAAACTTATCAAAATGTCTTACTGGATCTAAATGGTGGAGCTATGAGTGATCAAAAGAACAGATGTGTCTAGATAAAAGGATTTGACTCTTATGACACGTGGATGGCATGAAGATGTAGCACGGATAACCATTTTCTTTTCCAGTCTAGAAAATTCTGGCAAATAAATGGTCTATGTGCCAATATAGTTCTACATAAAGCTGTGCAGTTTATTATTTTTCAGTTTTCACAGTGTTGAAGTTGCTACTCAATTGTTTGCCTTTTTAATTGTAATTAATGTGAAAGCTTCTATTCAGCACTAAAAATATATTATTATTTCATGATCATTACCAGATATGGGCATATGGTCTGCTCTGACAAAACATGCATAAAGCTGAAGGGAGCATCAATGTAAAAGAAAAGGACTGCAGGAGTGAAAACAGATAATATAAAGATTTTTCAAGATACTCATTGTCTTAAGGAACAAATTGTAAGGAACAAAATTGTACTTAATGAACAAAATAAATTTTTTTTTGGTGCCTCAAGACCAATGTATGTTTGCCTTTTACTTGTCCTTCTGATAGGAAAATGAGTATGTTATTAATCAGCTGGAAAGGTAGGGTAGTAATAAATTTGCATTTAGTAAGGCTTTTGACATAATTTGTCATCATGTCTAGAAACCAGGGATGTATGACCTGAAAGAGCACATTTTTTACATGGACTGAAAAATTACCAGGTGGATGATGCCTCAACATCCAACTGGCCAGCAGGCACAGCACCCCAACAGTTCATACATGGACCCATATCACTGGAGTATTCATTGGCAACCTGGAGTACAGGACATATGAGGAAGGACTCAGAGCTGACCTTGTTTGGCCTATTAAAAAGGAGGCTGCAGGGTGACACAACTCTTTACAACTGCGTGAAGTGACGTGACAGAGATGAAGAAACAGAACTTCTCTCTAACTGTGGCCTGAGGTGTTCAGATCAGACACATCAAGTGAAGAACATTCACTGGGGAAATGCAACACTGGAACAGGTTGCCCATGAAGGTTGTGGACTTGGAGATTTTTGAAACAAGAATGCCCTGGTAGCTCTGGCCTGCTGTTGGTAATAGCCCTGTTTCAAGCAGAGAGTTGGACTAGATCTCCTTTAGCCAACATCACTGCAATTCTATGAGTCTATAATCTGACTTTCCTCAAGGAAGGCATTTGATGTCAGCCAGATTGCCAGCACTATGGTGATCTCAGTCCCTCTTCCAGGCTTAGTCTTGCATATCCAGGGTTCATACATATGCCAAATTTGCATTGATCAAAAGGAAGACTTTGATCTTGTTCTTTAATTAAATATGAGTTCTTAGAGTGGCATTAAACTCCCATAATCAATCAAGAAAATATGCTTTGATCTGACCAGCCAGAGCACTGGAATCATAGAAAGTTAAAGCAAAATAAAACCAACAAAAACCCCATGATTTACCTAACCTGACTGTTCCCAGATATAAATGGTAAGATCAGGATAGGAAAAAAAAGAGCTTACAGTTTAACATAAATAATTGAGTGACTTTTATTTAGGACTACTTGAGACCTGTTACTTTTGAACAATAAGTATTCCTTTTATGCTTAATTTGTTATAAAATCAACAAAAACAGGCATGTGTAGAAGGGGGTTCTTCTCCAAAATACATTTTTTCATTAAATTAATTCACTGTAGAGGGATGGGTTTTTTCTTACCCAGAAATTATTATGTTCTTCCAGTAATACGTTTGCATACTCCTATTTCATGGTGGTATTTGAAAGGGTAGCAGTTCCACAATGGATCTCCTATCAGGTATTCCATGAGAAACTTAAAAGCACAATAGAAAAAGAAAAAGGCAGACAACAAAATTTCTATTCTGATCTTTAATTGCAATGAATTCTAAATCAGATACAAGGTATTAAGTCAGTATTCTGCTCTCAAGTGCTGGTAGTTGGTCTTGTAATCAGTAAGAGGTCTAAAAAATAAAATCTAAAAATAAAAGAAGCAAAAAAAAGTAAAATAAAAAAAGTAAATAGTAGATTTTAAAAAGTAAAAAAAAAAGTTCTGCTCTTCAAGAATACTTAGAGTGTTACGAGCTTTTTAACAGCACATAAAGAGAAAGTATTTTCTAATAAAACTCACTAGTAACTTTTGGTTTGGCTACCCTCTGTACGACTTGAAAAGGTACAGGAATGGCATGTTAGAAGCAAAGAAATGTGCAGAATTCACAAATAGTTTTGCCATCCAGATGTAACCACTTACCTCATGCTCCCTGTCCATTTTCATGGTTTAAAATTACAAAAGCTTATGAACTCTCAAACTGAAAATTTTTATTTCTGTCGGATTTAAGATTTAACTCCAAAGTTTCTCATTCAGGACATGTGAAGGGTTTGTTAAGTTTTTAATTAACCCAGAAACATGCTGATAGTTAATCTGCTACATACTGTGGGTCTTTTGTCCCAAAAAAACTGGCTATGTCTTACTTTTGGCTAACTTAAATAGAACCAAGTTCAGATAGAATTGGAAATCAATTCATCAGTCTGGTGGTCAACTATATGTTGCAACTATGCTGAAATACTAGATGTTTTAAATAATTACTGTCATTTCAGAGCAAGCAAGTCAAATAATATCAAGCAAAGAATTAAAAGGTTTATACTTTACACTAATATCTTGAGTTGTTTGCCATCCAGAATGGATCCATATCTCTAGACAGATTTTAAAACATCCAATGAATCTACACATAGAAGTGGAAAGAAAAGTATCACTAAAGATAATAATGGATTGTTATGTACTGAAGGTACCATTTGCAAAGCAAATCTGTGTGGAAATCAAAAGTATTATAAGGAATCATTTTTAAAATTTGTTTTACTTCATAGAAATGTGAAAATACAGAACAGAGATGCTTCTGAAAACAATTACCAGATTCTTCTTCTAGCTTTTTTTAACAGTTCAGATAAACTGCAAGAGATAAGATTTTTCAAGTGGCTTTCCTTCCCTCTGCTGCGCATGCTTAGCTTTATGTGTTTGCTCTAATTAAACAAAGTTTAGTCTGTTCCTTGACAGCAAAACCAGTCTGAAATCTGGGTGAAGACACCATTCACTGGAACAGTCAGGGTTTTGGATAGGATCCAGATCCAATACCTTTTTGATCTGACACCCGAGGCCCTGTATTTATATAGAATATAGGCCCCAGTGTCACTGACAACAATCTAAGAAGTCAATGCTATGGCAGCCATCTGCGTACATATCTTAGATATCAACTCCTGCTCAAATCTCAGCTGCTAAGACTGCCAGGGCTGCTGTGCATACACAGAATTGCTTTAACTGAAGGAACTAGGTGCTGGCATCCCTCCATGTTCATGTTTGATGTAAAGAAGCACTGGTAAAAAGTTGGATGGTATACATCTTATATAGCTTCAGATACCTTTGTATGTCTCACATGTTGATGTCTTCATGGTAGACAGCTACAGCCAGATGTCCAGAAACCGGTCCTAAGCTCTACCCAAGGCTTCCAGGAAGGATACTCATTCCATTAGCTATGCTGTGAGACTTCTGATATCCCGAGGCAGTACTACAGTGTCAACATCTTCTATTCAAGAACACAGCCAAAAGTCATTGCTGCAGAATGTGCTCTGAAAATGGAGACCTGGTTTCTACAGCTTTGCAGTCTGACCAGACTCAAATTCAAATTCATATTTGCTACATCCAAGAAACATGCCATTTGATTGGAATGAGGAAGAGTAGCAGACTCCTGCAACAGCTAAGCCATTGAGCATGTGGGAGCACAAGTGTTATGAGGCCAACAAGGTCTCAGGGATAAGGTGTCTGGTGGCTAGGTAATTCAGAAACAAGACCTGGTATGAAGCTGTTTCCATATGAATTACTTCTAGAGTCTTATCCACTAGCGTAAATGCATGAATACTCCTAATGTAAGGACCTGGAGTGGGTACAATAAAGTAAATGTAGTTACACTTACTCAGTCAGGCAGTTCATTGTCTCAGAGTTCAGGTTCTACCGTCACGCATGTTTATCCCATGGCAGGTAGGTTTTTAAGATAAGTGGAATGAACTGTTCTATAAGTCACATGCTTTCTGTCTCCTTTCTCATATTTTTCCTCTTCCTGGAATATAAAGGAAATAAGATACTTTTACTAGCCTAGACACAACTTCTAAATTGCCATCCTCCTTTAAAATCAAAGTTCTACTTTGCATTTTGTGATTGGGAAATGTCTAACAGCAACCAGAATGTTCAAGATACTGTCATTTCAACCTTGTGGGGAAGAAACTTTTTGAGCTGGTTGCACCAAATCCCTTGGCTCTTTTTCGTTGCACTGGAGGCTCATACATGATCTCACTGATCATCCTCTGTCACCTCAGGAATATACTTCAGCATCATTGCTTTCCAGATTTAGCCTTCTTGAGGAGTGGATGTTTTGAATTAATTTTCTGCAAATGTATTTTCTTTTTTACAAGTTGACTTTCATTCTGTTATTCTCGGCCTATGTTTCGATTTTTTCTAGGACCCTCTATTATTTGCCTGTCTTGACTGCTGCTGGCACACCCTCTAATTTAACATCATCTGTGAATTGCATTATCATGCTTGCATCCAGATTATTTATGTGAATTTTAAAGAGGACAGCACCTTAAATAGAACCTTGTGGCACCCCTAAAGTCAATTCATACAGCTCAAAATGTTGTTGTTTATTATCATATTTTGTTTGTGCTCCATGTGCCAGTTTTCAGTCCATGTGATGGAGCTCAGATTCAAGCCAATTTTAACTTGTTTAAAAAGTAAGATTTCGTCAGACATTGTATTGAATGCTATACCAAAACCCAGATGATATCCTCTTTCCTTTCTCAATTGCTTTTGTAACTGTTCCACAAAAAATAATCAACATTTGTACTGCACAGTTTTCACTCCATAAATCCAGACTACTAATAGGTCATGGGTCTATAATCTTTTTGTCTGCTTTATGCCAGTTCAGGATTAAGCCTTGTATAAAACTATATATAGCTTGGGATCTAGCTGCAGGTAAGTGGCAAGGTCTCACTGGAACTTGAAGTGCCTGGACTGATTGCAGTGATCATCATGGGGGAGCAGTGTTTTGTTACAAGAGCTCTCTCTAGTGGTCCTGGCCACTCCACTCATTGTGTGACTCCACTGCTTCAATCTAGAGTGGCTGACTGATGCATTTTCCTGCTGTGAACCTTTGGAGACATAAACCTGCTTAGTTCCAGCATCAAATTACAGTTAAATTATATTGAGAAGAAAAATAATAGTAATAGTAAAAAAGAGTGAACTCCTGAAAAAGGATAATGCCTGGTAAGGTTACTGAGGAAACCTGATTCCTTAAAGAAGAAGAAGATTCCTTAAACATCGGGATGGTAACTTCATGGTACAGGTCCTAAGAGAGCCAACTAAAAAAGATTCCCTCCTTGATTTGTCACTTGTTAACAGAGAGGGTCTTGTGAGCAAAGTAGAGATTGGTGGCCATCTTGGCCGGAGTGACAATGCAGTCGAGTTTAAAATCTCTGCTGACAGCAGGAAAAGTGCCAACAAAATTTCAGCCTTGGATAGGAAGTGACCAGACTTCAGAGTCCTTAGCGAACTAGTTGGTAAGGTCCCCTTGGGAAATGCTTTTTCAGGTGCTGGGCTCCATGAGTCATGGTCACTTTTTAAGCACCACCTCCTCAGAGCACAGGAAAAGGCAATTCCAAAATATCAGAAGTCAAGCAGATGAGGCAGAAGACCAGCTTGGCTGAGCTGGAATCTTCTGGAATTAAGGAAGAAAAACAAAAAAAAAAAAAAAAAAAAAAACAAAAAGTATTCCCCCGGGAANAAAAAAAAAGAAAGTGTATGCCCAGTGGAAGCAAGGTTGGGGGAAATGGGAGGAATGCAGGGATGTTGTTTGCCACTGCAGGGAGAAAACCTGTGTGGCCAAAGCTCAATTGGAGTTGAAGCTGCCAGTACTCTGATGGGCAATAAAAAGAGCTATTAAATATGTTAATAGCAAAAGGAAGTCCAGAAAAAACATTGGTCCATTACTTGAGGAACACAGTCGCCTAACAAACAGGGACATGGACAAATCAGAGATGTTTAATGCTTTTTTCACATCAGTCTTCAAAACTGATGCTGAGCTCTGGGATCCCAGAGCTCTGAGCTGTAGGATTACAACTGTGAGAATGATAAAATCCCAGTTAACCATGAATATTTGCATAATCTACTGCTCCAGCTGGATCTCTGTAAGTCTACGGGGCCTGATGGGATTCATCTGAGAACACTCAAAGAGCTGGCTTTCATAGGGCCTCTCAATGATTTTTAAATGGTCTTGGAAATATGGAGAGCTCCAAGTTGCCTGGAAACTGGTTCCAGTTGGAACATTGTTCCTATTTTCAAGACAGGGAAGAAGGATGGACCTGAAAACTCTAGGCCTGTCAGTCTCACTCAGTGCCTGGTAAAATTATGGAGATTCTTGTGGGAGTTATTGAAAAACACCTGAAGGACAGCACAGTCATTGGTCACAGTCAGCATGGCTTCATGAGAGGAAAGTCCTGCTTATCAAACCTGATTTCCTTTTATAACAAGGTAACCCATTTAGCTGATCAGGAGAAGCCACTTGATGTAATCTTTTTGCATTTCAGTAAAGCTTTTGATACCATCTGTCACAGGATCCTTCTGGACAAATGTCCAGCCCACAGCTGGAGAAACACGTCATGGGATGGGTGAACAAGTGGCTCACGGGTCAGGAACAAAGGGTTATAGTGAATGGGGTGACATCAGACTGGTGGCCTGTCACTAGTGGGGTTCTGCAGGGCTCCATCTTAGGCCCTGTGCTCTTCAACACCTTCATAAATTACCTGGACACCAGACTGGATGGGATATTAACTTTGCTGAGAATACTGAATTGGGAGGAGCTGCTGACTCCCTTGAAGGCAGAGAGGCCTACAGAGAGACCTACACAAATTAGAGGATTGGGCAATCACCAACCGTATGAAGTTCCACCAGGGAAAGTGCCAGGCCAGGGAGGGGACTGTTCCACTCTGCTCTGCACTGGGGCAGCCTCACCTCAAGTCCTGGGGGCAGTTTTGGGCACTGAAATATAGGAAAGACATTAGGCTGTCAGAGAGTGTCCAAAGGAGGGCAGCAAAGATGAAGGGCCTTGAGGAGAAGCTGTATGAAGAGTGGCTGAAGTCACTTGGTCTGTTCAGCCTGGAGAAGAGGAGGCTAAGGGGAGACCTCAGCACAGTCTACAACTTCCTAGTGAGGGGAAGAGGAGGAGCCGGTACCGATACAGTGATAAGGGAATGTCCTGAAGTTATGTCAGGGGAGGTTTAGGTTATATATTAGAAAAAGGTTCTTAACCAGAGGGTGTTTGGGCACTGGAACAGGCTTTCCAGGGAAGTGGTCACAGCACCAGCCTGACAGAGCTCAAGAAATATTTGGACAATGCTCTCAGGCACATGGTGGGACTCTTGGGGCTGTCCTGTGCAGGAGTTGGACTCGACGATCCTTGTGAGTCCCTTCCAACTCAGGATATTCTTATGATTCTATGATTTTAAACTTTTAAAAAGCAATTACCATAGGTTTCCAGCTTTCAATGCTGGAAGAAATATGTATATTAGACTACATAATATGCAGTCAAATAGCAGAACACACATTCAAATCATGTTGCCAATATAATATCGACATCAGGTACCTCCTAGGGTTGATAAGTAGCTATGGATGTTGCATTTTAAGATCATTTTAATAAAGCAAAAATTTTAAATTTAGCCCATAAATATATTATATTTAAAACAAGAACAGCTTATCAAATCATATTTAAAATGTGAATATTTATTGTTTTTCATTTTTGCAATCCTGTATTAGTGACAATAGAGTCAGAGCCCAGACCAGCATGCTCATAAGTTTGAAAGAAGGGTCCATGAATTATAGTGGTTACTGGCAATAACCACTGGTAAGTCAATGTACATAAATCAATGTTCCAGATGATAGTATATATAGTAAAGTTTACAAATGCTTTACAATAAATAAGTGCATATTATTTTATTACATAGCAAGTCCTAGGGAAGAAAAACAACCCAACAAATTTAAAAATAGTTTGGCCTTCTATTTTCCTGAATCTAAATTTAAAAGGCCAAAAAGTAGTGTACTTCTATTTGCTCTGTTACTAATTTCTTTATTAGTAGTGAAACTAAGACTTTATAATACATTTTCCTTTAGCTGAAAAAAAAATAATATTTTCTTGAACATAAATATTTTAAAAATATTATTCCAGTTATATTTGCCTTATTTTTGAAAGTAAAACTTGTTGGTATCTCTTCAGTAAATGAAGGTTTATTAGATACGTGTTTTAAAAATTACTTTACTGAAAACACTGTGTTTGCAAATAAAATATGCTACACTTCTAAGAAAGTGTTCTTTTCAGAAGAAGCCATTTTCCTCTGCAAGGGCTTAAAAATTCTCCAAGGTAAGTGAACCCTGTGAGACAACACGTAGGCATTGAACAAAATCCCCTAGAAGTATTTTGATCATGTTTGAATTAAGCACTTGAAGTGAGGGGAAACTAAACATCAGTTTGAAAGTCCCCTTGAATGGCTACTTAAATCACAGCATGGAATGTTCCTGAAGCTGTGGAGCTTAAAAAAATACATGCTAAGGCACTATGACAGAAATGTGACATAAATCATTAGAAACTGCTTTGAGAAGATCAGTTCTTTTCATCCCAATTAAATTCTTTTAAAAGCATTTTTTACAGAGTTCCAGGACTCTTTAGTATCTTTAGGAAATGAAAGTCTGATTCAGGTCATTTTGGAGTCAAAGAAAACCTTGCATTAACTTCAGCAGAAATGAGACTCCTTAGGAAGCAGATGTGCTTACATTCCGCTGTCAAAAATAGGAGCTAAGCATCTGCTCAAAGTTAATCACACGCTTAAACACTGTCCAGGACTAAGGTCATGGTTGCCAGGACCTGATCTTGCAGCACATACAAATCCAAATGATTAATGGTTTGGTTTGCCTGCTGGATAAAACAAATGTAATATGAAATACAGGGTTTGGGGTTTTGTGATTCATTTTTGTGCCACATAATAAAATTTTTAAAAAATCCCAAATAGAGTTCTGTTGAGTTAGTGGAAATACTAATACAAATTACTGTATATTCTCATTTAGTTCAGGTTGAAAACCAAAGAATACTACTAACACAAACAAGGCACATCACAAAAGCATTGTGTGGCAAATAGACACAGAGAAAAAAGAACGAGTACAGTCTGTCAAGGAAATTGAGGTTACTTCTGAAAAGTACACATTGTATCCTATAAACATGCTACAACAGAGATAAAACTTAGGGCAGATAAATGTTCTCCAAATAAAGAGAAGACTTCATGAAATACAATTAAATTAAAATCAAGGCTGAGAGAAAGTTTGGTAATATCTGATCAACTGGTCACTGAAATGACTGGATTATCTGTCCTCTTGTGAGTACAAATTTATACAAATTACAGGAAATGATGGAAAGAGGGAACTATGGGAAGCAAAGGGAGTGAGGATGTAGTGAAGATTGTGGAAGGAGGATGCAGAGGTGCAACTGAATGCAGGATGGGGAAGCTGTCTCAGCTGTAGAACTGTGTGCTGAAGGTGTACCAGGTAAAATTGACACTCGTGACACAAAATAAAATAATTATTGTCAAAACCTAGAAGTAGAAGGGCTTAATCTTTACTTGTCTCAGGGAGACTGAGGAAGCTCCTTCTGCATCTACGTGCTGTTATGTTCATACATAGTCCTGTGAAAAAGCTGTAAGATCACCAATATGATAAACTGGCAGCTGCTCACAATGTTTCACTTTAACCCAACAGCAAAAACCCAACAATTCTACAGATTCAGACAATAAATCACCACTTTTACAAAAATTCCACCAATTTGATGTCTTTGATACTAATCTACTAATGTCTTTGATACAGGCTTTCAAGTAAATTAAGCCACAAATAACTTCAGAAAATAGATGCTATTCACATCCACCAAGTCTCAAGCAAGACACATTCCAGCACTTGCAAATGGATTTGTTTTTTGCAAAACCCTGCATTTATGTACATATTAATCCACAAGAATTTGGGGTTTCAATTTCTTTTAAATGTAGCTTACCCACCTCAAGGATGTAGGACATATTATAAAACAGGCTGTGACAGCTTAAAGGTTCAGATTGCTAGTGAAAGGAACTAAAAAATATTTTTATTATAATTTCATTCTTGTAAGCCAGTCTCATGATATCTGGATCGTAGTATATTCCAAAGGTTAAAGCTGTCATGTCTGATGTGTCAGCTCCTTGTGTAAGCAATATCCAGTTGCTTGGTTGGGAAAAAAACAAGAGAGCAAGATCTAATCCCACAGCTTTCACCTAAGTGAAAGAGCCTACATTTCACCTAAGGTGCTCTTGCTGGTGAACTGAAAGACTGCCCAGAGCTTTTGGGGATTGAAACAAAATGCTTTTAGGGTCTACATTATGTGTTTCTATGAGAATATCCTCGTTGTGAATGAGTCTGACTCAAGCCAGGCCTTCAAGTATTGGAATCCAATCCAGTAGCATCCCTTTCTGTGGGCATCTTTTTCATTCTGTCTCTGAAGGTTTCTGATGTGTGGCAACTGTGCTCAGTGCAAAATCATTCTACTCTACTTTCTGTATTGTTGGGCAGTTCCACATACATTATTTTTGCTCCTATCTAGCTCTTCCTTTTTGGGATAGTTTATTTTACCCAAGTTTTATTTGAGTTGGTTTCTCTGGGCATTGGGCCCAGTTCTTGTTTAACTTTGCTCTTAAAATCTGTACAACAGCCCAGATGTTCTTTCCAAAAAAAAAAAAAGGGGGGGAGCTTTATGCATCCATTTTAAAAAATGATCTTGTTGTAAAGCAACAGAACGGATAATTTGTAAACCCGCTGAATGCATTTGTATGGTTTATAGCAAAATTAAACTCCATTACCGTTTGGGAATTGGGTTTACAAGGCTAACAAAAATGCTGACTAGGTGGAATAGAAAACACAAGGGCATAAAAGAAATGTTTTTATATTGGAACATTAATTTAAAGTTATTATGAAGGAGAAGGTATGAAGACCTTTAGTAAAGATGGATCTAGCTGAACTATATCAGAGTCATAAATTTCTTTTTCCCCCCAAAAGTAAGGTCTGTGGAACAAATAAAAATCAGCAATAGGCCCAGAAGTTTTTACTGGACCAAAAGTAAAAGTTTCAACTAGAAGTACAGATTTGAGAAACAGAACAGTTCAACTCTGTATAGCAATGAGTAAGCAGCTGTCAAAAAAGTGTTTCAAAAAAGATGCCAGGAAACATGAAATAGGAAAGCAGGAACTGTACCCAAAAGGAAGGGACAAAGCAACAAAAGTTAAAGAAACAACTGACCCCATTAAATTATTATCAAAGAGTTACTAATGTATTTTTCTAGTGCCACAAGTGACATCATGAGCTGACATTACCAATAGGTTACCACTTTCCCAGTCAACAGTAGAGGAAAAAATTTGAAAACCTCTTTTATCAAAGGCTAGCTACAGCACATACAGGGTTTTTTTAAGACAAATCCTCAGTTCTGAGGAAGAAGGCAAGGCTTGCTCATAACACAGGGGAGATGCCAGGTGCTGTAGAGACAGAAGGAAAGGAATGAGAAATGCTAAGAAAGAGGATAGAATAAAAGGTGTACAGGGTTGTTTCAGTCACCATGGCATAGAATAGTTATTAGGTTTCTAATCAATCCACGCTCCTTGTGCTCTCCTTAACTTCCCTTGAAAATGACCTCTGCACAGAATCTCATTCAGCAATACAAGATGAAAAAACCAATCCCTTTCTAAGTAAATTAAGACCATCGTAAGAGCTGTTGGATACTAGAAATGCTTTAAACCTTCTAGGGAATCCACTACCCTACTTTACAGATGGTTTGGCTTTCCCAAATGTTGAACTCATGCAATATTATCTTATAAAAAGTTAATACCAGTGGGTAAAAAAACCCCTGGGATTCCATGTGGTTCTTTGGGAATATTGTTGCTTACACATAAAATCTAGCTACTCAGTTAATGAACACAGTAGAGACACACTCTCTGTGTTTGTCTGTGAATGACATTTCAAAACCCCACTACAGTGAATTAAACAAAAGTCCTTACAGCACCAACCATGACTGAAAAAAGAAACCTTCTTCCATAAAATTTGAAACATTTAATTATTCAAGAGTACATATGCACAGTGGAAAGGTAATTTTTAATTTAAAATATCTCTCTTTCAGAAAGAGATTAAAAATACTCTCCTTTCTTGGAGAAAACATTGGAACCCTTCCCTTCCCACAAAGAGACCCAGAAATCCCTGCCAAAATCTTCCCCTCTTATGGGAATCACAACATTTTCTCATTGCTTTCCCTCAGAAGAAACCTGGGATCTTCTGAAACAATTTCTATTCTGCCAGTTTCCACACAGAGCTTTAAAATAGAGTTCCTTCCTAAGAACTCAGGAAAGAGATTATGAATCAAGAGAAAATGGAGGCTGACAGCAATATCAGACTTGTGCAATAGTAATGTGTAGAACAAGATAGATCAAAGCCTTTGAAACAGGCTTTATTGTTTTGTAAATAAGATAAGCAACCCCCATTGCGTCTCAGTCTAGTCAAGAACAAGTTCATATTTTCACTTTTCCAAAGCCAATGTTAACAGTGACTGTTGTTAAGATCAGTGACAAAAAAATCAGCTGAATCTCTGTAGTTGGAGTTAACATTTTCACCTTTGGAGGAGCCTATAATATTTTTTTTCTTTCTTTCCTAACAAAATCAGCCAATACATACAAAAGCCATGGTTATAAAGACAATCATTCTATTAGACTAGTTCTTGAAAAGCAAACTCCAGATGGGAACAAAGGTTTTCTCTGCTGCTTTCCTGGTCATGTTCTACTGAAATTTTCCTGGTTTGACTTGGTTTACCAAGAAAAGAACCATAGCCCATTTTTCCCATGCTGATTTGCCTCTAATTTAACATGAGCTGACAACTCCTCCTTATTCACCACCACTGATAATACAGATATTATTTTGATTTTCATTCTCTTTGGCTTTAATACCTAAACAAGAACAAAATGTTGTCATTCAGTAAGTTCTTAAAACTGAGCCAACTATACTTGTGGCTGAGAAGCGGTACTGTAGAAATTGGACAGTCATATTACCAGTTTTCCATTTTATTATGGCCTATGGATTCATAAAATTTGTGGTTTTCATCAGGAAGATGGTCTCAAACACAAATTAACAAGATCTACCTCTTTTCCTGAACATGTTCCTCCCAAGACACCTAAAATTTCCTGGTAGGAATTTTGGCTACAAGGCTGGCAGCCTGCCTGGGATGGAAGGGAACACACTTCTGAGTAGCCAGGGGGTCCATACAACCTATTTCATACTTCATTTCATCTTACAAACCTTAAATCTGCTGCATGAAAAGCTTGAAATGCATTATTATTATCTCTCATGGGAATCCAGATCAGATTTGTAAGATTTAGAAGTGGATGATACTGAATTATTTCTGAGGAAAACAGCCATACCCTGTACCTGAAAAATCTTCTGTGGTGTTTCTGCCTTTCAATAGTAGTAAAGGCTCCTTTGTTACTGGTTCTGATGACAAGAGACAAATTACACTCTACAACTGGACCCTCCTTTTGCTTGGCTTTACAGCTTAATAATTTCTTTGGGGGACTAGGAAGGTGTTTAATTTTTTCAGAGTCTGAGGCAAGTAATCACTAGATCACATAGCCTGACAACTTCTATATGAGACCACATTTAATATCACTCTATTACAATCCTAGTGAATCCACTGTGCTGTATTAGACTAAAGCACTTTAGTTCTCAAGAGATTTATGTATCAGAAACAGTGAGAACTGAAAATGTCTGGAAGGGCATCTGGTCCAGCTCACTGCTCAAACTGGACCACATAGAGCCACTTCCCCAGGACCATGTCCAGATGGCTTTTGAATATCTGCAGGGAGGGAGACTCCACAACCTCTCTGAAGCTTCACTGGAAAAGACCCCTGAAGCATCAAAGAATTAGTTAAAAGATTTTTCAAGGTGTCAGTTTCTTCTTCAGCTGGAGGTGAGTAGCTTGTTTTCATCCTGAACTGCAAGAAAAAATTGTCTCCCATACTCAAATCAAGTATTTTTGTTAAAACTTGGTCATATATATATAATAAAGAGCATTACTTTCATGGCAGAAAATTGTCCATCTGTCTGCAGAGTCAAGCAATCCACAAGAACCGAAGAGCAGGAACCACTCCCTTCTCTCTCACTTTCCCAAAACAATGTAGGAAGAGTGATTATTTTTCACACAGACAATCTGTTATGAAATTTGCAGGTAAAATTTTACGTGACATCACTGCTCAAACTCAGACCTGCAAGCAGCTGTGTATTTAAGAGAATGTAGCTCTTGCTGAGTATGAGGAAATAAAAATAAACAAAAGGTTTCACAAATTCTCTAACTCTCAGATTTCAGTGACGGAAAAGATCACTGCAAGTATAACATGAAACCACACAGCACTTGCACTGTAGACCCTCCATTAAAAGTTGCTTCATTTGATTATAATTCATAATTTTTCCCACATTTTCCAAATGATCTTTACTCTTAGGATACTGCATTATATGTCAGGTTCTCTAATTTTATCCTTTGTCATACAATTTTCTTTATGTCTTCCTCATCAAGATGGTAAATTCCTTCCTATAAACTATTTTTCCTTAAAATTTTTTCTCTTCCATGTTTAAATTGTTTTCTTAAAATTACCTGGTAATATCTCGGATTTGCTCCTGATATACTGAACAGACTGAGTTTCTTATACCCTAGGTTCATTTTCCAAAGCCAGGAAGATCATTATTTTGGCTCTTCTTTGAGCTGTTTTAAGAAATTCAGGCCCTGATCATGCATGGCAGACAACAGAACTGGACAGGATATTGCTGCATTTTAAGCACAGCATAGAATTCTCCTTTTCATCCTTTTAATAGCTCCCTATTGGTTCAGGTTAACAGAGGTCTTAAAATGTTTTGATATGCTTTGGCAAAATCATTGTATCAGTAGCCTCTCTTATCTCCTAGACCATGACAAAATCTGGCCTGTAATCTTGTAAAAAAGAAAAGAAATACAACTTTTTCAAGTCGTCTTCTCCAGAAACTCTTTTTGGCTCAGATAAGCTGTTTTAAATTTTATAATTCTCTGTAGATATAAGATTGCGTTTAATGTCTCATTATTCTGCCCAGTGTCTTCACAAATTTAGTAGAACTGTAATATCTCAAGTAATTTTGGTGATTTTCTGGTATTTAAATCATTTTGGTAGTCTTTCAATATTGTCCAATATTTTTAATATTAGTTTTGAAACAATAAGTGATTCAAAATTCTTAGCTAGGCCTCTTCAAACCTCTCATCTGAAAATACTTGGGTTTCCCTGATGCCTGGACATCCTCTTTTGTTTCACATGGTAAACTTTGATGCTTTTCTACCTTTCAGCTCTTTTATATTTGTAGTCAGTTTCATTTAAATTTTTATATAAATATTTTTATATTGTTATTTACAGCCTGTGTCCTGTAGTGCTCCTTAATTGTGAGGAGGTTTTTTGTTAGGTTTTGTTTGGTTTGGCTTTTTTTCTCTTTTGGGTTTTCTTTTTCATCCTTTCCTGCTTTCTGAAGTGGTCAGTCATAGTCTTCTCCTTTCAGTCACCTGTATTTTCTACTTGGTACCTATTAAATCTAACCTTTTTTTTCCACTCTTTTTTAATTGGTTATTTTCTTTTTGGTCTTTTTGATCAGATCTGCTTATTGTTGCATGTTCTCTTATAAGAATATAGAACAATACAAGTTCCTCTAAACGATGACTATTTCATGTATAACATTATAAAAAAGTTTAATTCAGGCTTCAGGCAAAAGAAAACAAAATGTTTTGATGAATAGAGAAGTTCTGGTTTCCTGAACTAGCTTTCTGGTTGATGTAAAGTACACACGTCTTATCATCTCTCTAACTATTTGGCAGAGGATTAGGGCTCTTATTCCTGCAAGTTTTCGTGCATTTCAGGATAGCAACCATGTGTTTTTCTTAAGCTAAGGATTTATTTCTCTTGTTAGAGAGAAAAATCTTTTTGTTAAGGAAAATGTTGAGATTTAATCCACTTGGTCTCAGCACATCTCATAGCTATGAGATCCCATAGACTTAATTTGAGAGATAATCAATAAAACTAGAAAATATAGAAGGATGAGGACTGTTTGTATGATTGAGATGTTGGCCTGGGATTCCAAGAGCCAGGGAGGCTATCCTTAGTAATGATTCAAAATTTCCATTGACATTTTTATGAAAGTCCTGCTCTTTGCATCTTGAAGGTCTTCATCTGCAAAACAGAGCTAAAACCTTATTTCTTCCATCCTTCATAATCCAGTCAGGTTACAGAAAAGACAGACCTTTCTTTGGTAACCAGCACAGCAAGGACAGATCTCGGTTTTAGCTTGAAGCACAAGTAAGAGACTGTTGTTCCTACTGTTCTGCTTTACACAAATGTCAAATTGTTACAGGGTAAATGAAGATTCATGTTTTTAAGAAGTACCTATGATTCCTATTGGCCTGTGTTTATCTGAATCTGGTCACGGTCATTGGGCAAAGGAGGTGTCTTAAGCTACAACAGGAATGACGGTGCAGCCCTTTTCTCATACTGGAAGCTCATACTTTGTGATAAAGGTTCTTCAAGTTTTGCTTGGATAAATGCCCAGTTTGTCTGCAGGAACATGTTGTTCTGTTCCACAGTTATGGAATGTTGCAGCCTCAATCCCTTAATTCTTCGAACAATGCCTGTGGTCCACAAAATGTCATGGTGGCTTTCCAATTAGACTCTTCAGGGTCATGAAGCTAAAGAAGGATTATCTAATTCTGCAAGGTGCGGAGGGCAAGAAAGAGGTGTTGGTCCTTTTCTCTTTATATTAATTATTTTTTGGATTTTCAGTCTTTAATTCCAGACTCAATCAACAGGACTCAATCAACCACTCCAAAGCATTTTCTTTTCATAAACCCATTCTGTTTAAATATGAAGTATCAACACTGGTTTCCTGAAAGCTGATAAGCATCCTTGCAGATTTCTTCAAAGTCCAAAAAAAAATTTTTACCATTAACTTACTGTAATCGTTAATGGTTTACCTTTATCTAAAACCTTTTTTTTTCCCTGTTTTTAAGTTGATTGAAATTAGCCAGTGGGTTAATTACTGAGAAGGAGAGCTGGAAAAACACAAATACAGAAAAAAAGAGCTTTCCCTTTAAAAATCAAGCTAAAAATCAATCAGTAGTAATAAAAGCAATTATTTGAAATACATTTGGTATGATGCTGCAAAAAATTTTCAGGCTTGAGGAGTATAGGGGTATAGAAAGTGGACAGCGAAACTTTTTATATTTGACTACAGTAATTTTTCTGAATGAATGATTATTTTACAATTTTCCTTGCCCCTGCAATTCTCTTTGGGCTGAAACACTGAAATAAAATGTCAAAATTTTTAAATTTTGCCATTTCAGAATTTTGGGGAGGAAATTGGGGTAGGAACAAACAAACTGTGAAAGAGGCACACAATCTGAGTATCTAAATTTTTTTGCCAATTTCTGTTAGATACATTTCTAAAAAAAAAGCCTTTGGGAACAGTGGAATTAACCATCCACACTGTACACGGGTAAACTGAAATGCAGAGAGCATAGATGGGCAGGAGCAAAAAAGGCAGGCCAGTATTTCCCTGAAAGCAGCTTTAAACCTTTTGCAGAACAGGCAGAATCCTGGTTACTGATGTAGAAACCAAAGCACTTTGGAGTGCTAAGTTTTTCTGGCTTCACCCCTAAACACCACAATCTGATGTAATTCTATTGAACTCAGTGGAGATATACTGATCTACAGCAGCAGAACAGTGACTTTACCTCTAGGTGATGGAGTATGGTTTTGGGAATTAGGAAGTCTTGGTGTTTCATTAAGCCAAGCTCTCTGATATTAAATCACCAAGTTGAAAATATCTGTTTTGTTTGATGCCATTTAAAACCACATGATTTTAGCCCTCATAGCTTGTGTGTACACCAAGAAATTAGTTATAAAAGCAAAGACACCCTTCACCATATGAAGGTACAGCATATGCTGTGTAAGTATTTTATAAGCATTAGTAGGAGATGATAAAACCATATGTGAATAACTATCCAGAATATAAATATTACTCATAAGAAACCTATATATAAACCCTACTTAGCACACCAAGAACTGTGTTATGCATGTGGGAAAGCAATTGAAATGTCTCAAAACTACTAGTAGAAATATGTGTATAGTATGAAGATATAAAAAAGAAAATAATAATAAATATAAGAAAGGGGAGGAAGTGATTTGAAGAAAAGAGCATGGAGAAAGAAGGAAAGAGCACACAGAAAATTATATAACATAAAGGACATCATGTGAAATCACATGAATAAATTCAGTAAATAGAACCTGGAAAAATTAAATTGTCTAGTTCAATGACTACCTATCAATGGCATGGTCAGGAACCATGTTGTAGAGCCTACATGGTAAGTTTATGAATGAGCATTGCAGTTGCTAGGAGGAGAGACAGAGAAACATGATAAAGCTTAGAGGATAGCACAACATTACTCCTTTACAATTATAGCAGTTTCCTATTTGCTTCAATGCACAGGAAATTATGCCTGTTCATATGAAAAACTATCCATTACCTTAATCATACAAATAGTTATTCTTTACTTATATTACATTTTAAATTCCAAAGGACCTTTACTACAGTAACAGCAAGGCTACTGAAATACTTTGCAAACTTCAGTTAAAATACTTCAGTTAGCAAATTCTCAATCCCATTAGCCTATATTCAGAGTTTGCATCATGTACCTAGCTTTTAGTTGTCCAGGGATGTCAAGCTCCACCTTGGTTTTCAATTTTCTTTTCTACAGATGAGTTTAAAGCATGATTCCTTAGGTAACTCCTAAGCATAGGATCAGGTAATGTATACAGCAGAATTTCAGATCACTTCCGTTGTTCATCTTCAAGGTCATCCAGCTCTCTCAGAAATCCAGTTTGTTCACAGAGGCAGAGCTTTCTAGCATTGATTAGCCATTTTGTCACCACACACTACTTATGCCAAGAACATTGATAAAAATAACACACAGGGAAGTTTTTAAAGAACTCTTGAGGGTTCTTTATGACATATAATATATGTTTATAAAGAATATCAATTATCAAAGTCCACTCCTCATTGATAATTTCACTTCTAATCTTCAATTTCTCCAGCTTTGCCAATAATTTCTTCTGTAATAATATATTAATTTTTTTCACTGAAATTCTGATATGGTATTGCTACATATTTTCTTTGTCTAGAATTTCTGTTTTCTTACTCATTTGTTTAGTATGGCATAATCTAGATTAGGTAAATGTATTACATATATTAGCCCAACCCTTTTTACTTGAATCATCTTAATTACTCATACCTTTGAAATATCTTCTCATAGCATTGAATACTTTTAAAAAATAGTAGCAGAATTGAAATTATCATATGATATTCTTTCTTTATAGTTTAGGGACCTCCTTTGCTATTTTCTAGTTACGTTGTTGTAATCCCTTGTCAATATATTTATTAGCCCTTTTAGTTATTTGAGCTTTCATTTCATATGCCTGTTTTAAGAATTCTGGAAACAGATATTCTCCAGGCCTCAAAATTGGATTATTTGAAGCATTTCATTTTCTTTCTATCTCAGCTCAAGCAAATAATTTGATTAGTTTCCTATTTCATTTACTTCCAATCTCAGCTCTTACCACAGTGCACAAGCATCAATATCCTTCTTTATTTCTGCACTGGAAGAAATCTTTTCTACTTGTGTGAATATCTCTTACAAATTAACACAGTTTGACTTTTGGCAATCCTATTTTATCCTTCCTGACCTTTAAGACAAAGTTTCCTGGCTGACTAGACTTATATTATCTTTCTTTTTTTGAGGGGGTTGTTTGGTTTTTTGGGGTTTGGTTTTTTTTTTTGGAGAGTCTCTGCTTGTTTGTAATATCCTTTTGAGACTATTATGAAATTATACCTGGAGATATTCCCAAGTCATTTCTACCTGCCTTAGCGTAAAATGGTAAGTAAAACTGGTCCAGTTCATTTGCTAGGGTTGTGTGAGAAGTGGGTAAACCTTGCATACAGTAATCATTGAGGTATCTTGATTTTTATTAACTGATTTACTCTTCTCTTTCCATTTGATAGGCAAATACTAAACATCCCCTATACCGTTCCCATTTGTCAGTCTCACCTAGTCATTATTCATCCAGTCTTTCCATGCCACTGTCCCAGTGTAAAATATTATCTTTTACAGTAGATTGTGACCATGTTTATGAAAGGCCAGGTATCTTCTGAGTCCTTGTTCCACTCTGGTATTAACAACAGTCCAGCTTAAAGTGCAGGTATATCAGCAAACTCTTTAGGTTAAATACTGTTGGAGGCTCCAGAAAAGTATAGATTAAGGACTCTGACCTTTGTTGACATCACCTATATCTTTTCAAGCAATAGCTGAAAAGGCAGTCTCTTTCTCCCAATTGCACAGCCCTCTTTCCCCCGCTCCCGATAGCCTGGCAATGTCTTTTTTGTATTAGGAACCAAAATTGAAGACAGTATTTCAGATACAGTCTCACAAATAGAGGAAAATAATCAACCAGCTGAACGTAATCAACCTGCTGTATGTGTCCTTGGCTAAGAGAACCCCGAGAGCCAGCATAAGGGCACATTGCTGCATCTTGCCATCCCTGGAGGTATTTAAAATATGTGACACTTAGAGATATGTTTTAGTGGTAGACTGGGCAATGCTGGGTTAATGGTTGGCCTCAATAACCTTAGAGGTCTTTTCCAACCTAAATGATTCTATAATTATCTTATATTCAACTTGTACACCAGAATGCTCCTTTTCTGTAGATCTGCTCTTTACAAGTCACTGCCCTGTCTATATTTCACTTTGAGGTTATAATATAATATCCTATCATGTCAGGACACTGCATATCCTTTGGTGGGCTTCCTAAGATTTCTGCCAGCTTGTTTATTCTGCAGGCTGAGGTCTCTTCTGAATGGTAGCCCTACGTTCCAGAACACTGAACACCCTCCCATTTTGGTGTTATCCATGAAATTGCTGAAGGTGCGTTCCTTTTTACTGGCCAGATAATTAAGTAAGACTTTCAATAGTTTGAGCCCCAGCACTGACACTTAAGGACTTTCACTAGTAATGGATATCCAGTTGTACTTGCTATATCATTTATCATCACAACACTTTAACACTGACCAGCCACTTCATAATCAACCCACCTGGTCCATATCTCTTCAGCTTGATATGTGGGTGTTCTAGGAGACCATGTTGAAAGCTGTGCTTAAAAAAAAATGTAAGTTATACCCAGTTTGATCTGTAGTATTCCTGGTATGTAAAAAAGAAAAAATCAAAAAAACAAAACCCACCAAAGTAACCCTACATGAAAATCATTAGGGATACACCATGAAACACCAAAAAGCCAAGGATAAGAAGGACAATTTGATTACTGAACTCAGTTTTTAGGATTGTCTAGAAGCAAGGGATAGGAACTATTAAAATATATTCTGTGCAAGTAGGCTTTTCCACCTTTTTACCAACATACATTTCCTTTAGCACACAAATATATACATATGCATGCAAACAGGGCACTTGCGAAGGCCAGTTCTAAAAACAAAATGTGATTCAAAGGTAAACTTTAAAGTACAGAATTTGGAAACTAATGAAATTATCTTGAAACACTGCAGCTCTCTATTCATGGAAGAAGTTTAATTTACTTCAAGGAAGAAAATAAGGAAGCCTTTTTAAACTGACGTTGTAATATTTGTGAATTTTCAATCAATAATAAATCTGAAATGGAATATTTGAGAATAGGTCTTTATGAAAAAATTTGAAATACAGATAAGCCTGGTGATGTAAATAAAAACATTACAAACAGTTGTACAACAGCAGTAAGAATTGACCTTATTCTAGATATATTCTTTTTTTCTTTCAGAAACTGTGAATGCAGAATTTTAAGAAAACTGAGAACCCTAGTGTAGTTTCAGAAGATTGGAGACAAAATGTGGCTGAATCATGAGCTCATGGATGATCATGAGTCCTTTCTCCTTTTGAATCTCTGCATTCTTTATGAGTTATAATGGCTAGCCTATAAAACAGAACTTAATTTTCTGGAATAATATAAGGAAAGAAATTGGGGTTTGTTGGAGGTCGGGGTGGGCTTTCAGGCTTCACCTGGAAATTCTCCTCAAAAGGAGTGTAATATTTATATCTGCTAGTAAATTTTAGCTTTTAGCAACTAAAGACTCCATAGTCTTCACTCTTGCTAAAGTATCATTCCTTATAGAAGCAATAAATATTCATGCTACAGTAACAATACCATTGTGTGGACTAGAACTCTGCTAGGCTGAGCGTTGAAAGCAAAGAGCTGTTTCTCCTCAGGGGTGAAGGTTTTGCCCCCTGAGAGCTAATGATCCAACATGTTGTGTTCTGTCATAATATCTTATTCAAATAAGATTAATCTTCTTCACATTACCAACAGACAAAGCAAATTTTAATAGACTATTTCATGGCAATATTATAAGGTTTGGAGTCAGTGAATATTTTTATCCTGAGAAATGATACTGAAAAAAAAAAAAAGAAACCTTTTGAAATTTTAAAAAATCATAGCAGAAATAACTAAATAAAACTGTGTCTCCCCACTACACAGACATCCTGATTGGGAAAAATTACCAACAAAACCCTGGGCTGTTAAGACCAAAAAAAAATTATTTTCACCCTTTGGCAGAGCTATCTTCCTACAGTTTTATGTAACACAAAAAAAAATACATATATGTTTGGCCAAATCTTCCCCTGCCACAGTAAAACCCCTGGAACTGGAAAGTATCCAGAAAAAACTCAGAGAACTCAGACCAGTGGCATGTTTGCCTACTCCATGAACAAGCAAGAAATTCATCTAGCTAACAAGCAAGCTTAGCGAGACCTTTTGCTGAGCAAATTTTACTCATTTCTAACCTTGACAAATTTGTCCACTCTTGGAATTTTTCCAAGAGCTATTTTGTAAGGAGACATTGCAGCCTACAGATCGCTCAAATCCTTCTCACTGCAACTGTTGTTTCGAGTAACTAATATTTACTATCGTTTTTCTGGACTGTGTGTCTGTGCAGACACAGACTGTTGTCTGTTTGGATGATCTAATATTTACCAGTTCTTAAAGGAGAAAATAACTCAGCTGCATCACAACCCTCACTTTTGTTTAAGAATTAATTTTCACTACAAACTCTTTTTTTAGAAAATTCAAGTTGTGCAACTTTTCTCAATCATAGATGGGAGAGACATAAAAAGTAGTGCAAAAATTAAGACTCATTATGGCTAAGTGGTCCACATAGGAAACCATACATCCTCCACTACATTGTGCATCCAGCCACAGCAGGACCACACCACCTCCCTTAATTTATCACAAATCCATTGAAGTCTGTCACATTAATCTAGGGAGTCTGAAATTAGTCCTAATATAATATACAAGGGAAAATGCCAATTCCTGTACAAGTAAAATAAAGATTTACAGTATAGTCTAGAATTTATCTCTTTTTCAAGACAGATAATGTTAAAGATTAAAGGTAGATGGTAGGAAACATCTTTGAGGGAATAAAGTAATGACTGTAAAGACACAGAATCATAGAATCACAGAATGTACTCTGGGAGGCAACTTTCTACCCTGGCAACATCTTACAATAACCAAGTGTATAGCAGGGGTTCACACAGTAAATGCACTTTGGCCACATTAGTTTGCTTCTCCTGACTGCCCTGCCAAGCACATGCTGTAGTTGATGACAAAGCTGACCCTGTTCTGCAGCCATGCCTGAACCTCTGTCTCAAAGCTATATCCCTGTCCCTGTCCTTCATCTTAAGAATATTCCATGAAAATAGCCAGCATGGTTCCATATGACTGTACCAACTAGAAAGCAATAAATAACAAAGTTGAACGGAATAAGGTCTTGGGACACACAAGGATTTTATTGTGTGATCATGTTCCTAAAGCCCAGAGCAGGGCATGTCAACCTACTCTGCATAGATCAGGTGCTTGTAACTACATTGACTCAATGGGGCTTTGAGTATTTTTTATTTTTATTTTACCTTCTAAGTGCCATAAAGAAAAACAGTGAGGTATCCAATATGGACCTCAAAGGATTCAAGGTAATGACAGATTTGATTGGAATGTGCTAGATCAAATTCATAGCTGTTGTTGCTGCTTAGTTATTAATTGTCAGGCTCTTGTGCTTGCCAAGGGACTTGCATGCCCACTATGTGTTAGATCCTAGTGCTCATCCATGGCTGCTTGTTTTGCTTTCACTGCTTTGTGCACTGCTGCACTGCTTATCATCTTACTCTGCTGTGCCTGGGAACATTTTGATAACAACCATGGCAATGCGCCTGGACTGGCAGATGGCCAGGCCATCACTGCTCTCTCTGTGCTGCTCTGCTGGAGAGGCTAGAAATCCACTGGGAACTCAACTCAAAAGGGCTGAGACCCCAAAGTGTCTGCGGCCACGGATATGTCTGCGTCCCCACAGATATGGTTCTGAAGGTATTGGGATCCAAGGGTAAGTCCATGCTGGAGAAGAATACCTCAAAACATCTGTGGCCATGGATAAGTCTGTGCTGCAGCAGGTGCACCTTGAAAAATCAGTGGCTCTGCATGAGATCATGCTGAAGCACCTCAAAGAGTGTGGGCCCACAACAGAGCAGGTACATCCCAGCTGGCACTGCAGCCATGGGTAAGGTCGTGATGGAGCAGGTGTCTCTGAAGGCATTTTGGCCCATGGGAAAAAGCCACACTGGAACAAGTGCACCTCACAGCAACTGCAGCTGCAGATAAGTCCATGATGCAGCAGGTATATCCCTGAAGAGACTCCCAGATAAAACTCCTAGAGTTTGCATTCTGTCTTTAACTTAGGGGAGCAAGTGCTTCCCTAAAGGACCACAGTCTGCAGATAAGTCCAGGCTGGAGAAGGGTTACAGGAAAGGGTTCATTGCAATGTCACACCCTGTGATCTGGTCCAAAGGGAACAGGGATGGAGATTTTAATGGAAATACCTTAAAATTTTTGTAACCCAGGTTTTAAGTTGCCTTTTATAGAAATTACTATGGCAGGAACCACCCAAACCAATGCAGAACAAGTCTTACAGGAAGCAGTTGCAGTGCAGCAATGATCCAACCAGAGCTGACTTGGGTGCCCAGCAACTCCATGGAACACAGCACCTCTCCTGTCCTGAGTGACCACCACAACAGATGGAGCCCAAAGTCATGGACTAAATTAACTCAATGGACATTTTATGGACATTAGTGGACATTTTACAGAGGCGGTTTATAGACTAAGAAAATGATATCTGTGTATGATATCGAAGGATGAGAAGGGAGGTGGTGGTTAATGAGGTTGTACTGGATATTGTGGGACTTAAGCATGATGTAAATGGTATGGAATCAGGGGTGGAGATTGTGCTGGATTAGGTTGGAGTAGAGTTAATTTTGTTCAGAGTAGTTGGTATGGTTGTATTTTGGATTTTTGCTGGAAATAACGCTGATAAAAAAGGGATGTTTTCCTTATTGCTGAGCAGTGCTTACACAGCATCAAGGCCTTCTCTGCTCCTCACCCTACCTCACCAGCAAGGAGGCTGTGGAGTGCATGGGAAGGTGGGAGGAGACACAGCCAGGATGGCTGAGCCCAATTGACCAAAGGGATATTCCATACTACATGGCATCCAGCTCAGCATATAAAGTTTGGGGGAAAAGAAGATAGTGGAGAATGTTTGAAATCATGGTATTTGTCTTCCCAAGCCACCACTACAAGCTCTGCTTTCCCTGGGATGGCTGAACACCTGCTCGTCCATGGGAAGCAGTGAATTAATTCCTTATTTTGCTGTGCTTGCATGGACAGCTTTTTCTTTACTCATTAAATTGTCTTTATCTCAACCCATGAGTTCCCTAATTTTTACTCTTCTCATTCTTTTTCCCATCCAGACATGAGGAGAGTGAGCTAGTGGCTGATTGGTGTTTAATTGCCAGCTGGACACGACTTTCAAATTCTTGAAAGTAACAAAATCAGTTATAATTGATCCATTGAGGCACAAAAATTAATTTTTGCCAGGAAACTAGAAGTATGGAGAAGAAATATGAAGGCGTACATAGTTTGGTTGCAGTGAATCACAGTGCACAAGATAAAATGAAATGTGTCCATTAAAGTGATGAACCTAATTCACCCTGTAGAAAAATGCTTAGAGCTAAAAATGTACAACCTAAAGATGGCAACAAAATCAAAAAAGTATTTTTTTTAAGTACTAAAAAATTAAGGGACTAAAGTACTAAAATGAAGATAATTGCATTGGACTGTTACAGTTTGTCCAAATAGCTATAAAGAAGAGATATGTGATTTCTGACAGTACAGCTCTATCTTTTAAAATAATTAATAGCTAAAGGATAGAGAACACATGAGTCAGTATTTTACAGTAGAGGCTCTTTTGCAATGAAATTGGATTATGCTGTTTTAATAGAAATAAATTTGGGATTTTAATGGCATATTAGATTACTTGAGGGCATGCCTGATGAAAAACAGACAGGCACTTCTTTGTAAAGACCCTGGTCTAGGTGAATGTTTGACAGGACTGGTGTAGGTCCAAAAGACTTCTTTTGTATTTTCTTTTTATTTCTTAAAATTTCAAACAGTGAATCTATAGATTTTTGTCTTTAAATCTCTTATTAAAACTCAGAACATCATGTGAGCTATATTTAGACTCAAGAGTAGAAAGTATAAGCTTCACTTTTTTCACCTCTCCAAACTGCAGCAGACATTTTCATAAGTTGCAGTCCTAAAAGTCACAGTTATAACATTCAAAATGTGTTTGTTACTTTAGAGTGCATTTTGACATTCTGTATTATTTTTTGTGTTCTTAGTCTTTCTTTTCAGTCTTTCTAATCTTAATTTTTTTTTTTTTTTTTTTTAAATAAAATTTTGAGAGAGTGAGCAGGACAGAAATACTGCATATACTACAGCTGTGCTTTTGGGGAGTTTAGCAGCTGAGAGCAAGACAGCAAGCCAACATTATGTGTTCCAGCAAGACCTTGGTCAGCCAGAAACACATAAGCCATTGGAACCAGGACCACCATCAGCCCTAGGGTAGCATGTGCCAACACAGACCACTCCACCTCCCCAGATCAGGGACCACAAAACTGTTGTAAAAGCTACAATGAAGACAAAAAGCACTTGTTTGCTTTTCCCAGTGAGGGAAGTCATTAATGGTTCTTTAAATACCATGAAGAATGTTAACGTTTTAGAGGATCCTGTTTGAGTCTAATGATTGCTCATCTCAAAGAAAAAAAAAGGGAGGGAGAGACAGAGGGAGGAAAAGGTAAGTAAAGGGAAAGGGGGCAAATAAATGAAGTGGGAAGAAGAGAAGGAGGAGAGGAGGCAAAAAAAGGGAGGGAGGGAGGGAGGGAGGGAGGGAAGGATGCATGGCTGCACATGGATGGCTGCCTGTGTGCAGCACAGGCTGAATGCAGCTGCCAGTCCTTGGACGGGAGTGGTGCTTTGGGCACNATAAGGAAGAAAGAAAGAAATCTCCTTCTGAGAGAATTCTGGCCAGATTTTCCATATGCTTTCTGCTTGGAGATTTGCTGAAAGAATAATAAATTGTTTCTTGGTTAAACAACTGTAGCATCTGGAAACTTGACACAATGTGTTGTAAGCTAAAACCAAAACAACTGTAAGCCTCTTGACTTCATGCAAATAAATATTATGAGCTCCAAATTTAATAATGATTTATGCCAGTCAATCAGCAGATGACAAGGGACTTTGCACAAAATAGGAAGATGGATTACCTCTCTACTTCCAGCCAACAATTACATAGAACCAAAGAAAAAATTTAGGTTGTTCTAATGGGTATTTTATGCTTTGGACACTTGTCAACATGTCTTGTGGCTGAGAAAGACACAAAATATGGCATATGTCAAATGAAAGCGCAAATCTTTAAAAATATAATGAAGTATACTAGTCCATAATTTTAATTCAGCTTCATTTTCTCAGCTAAAATCTGAACAATTAATTTTGTGATCTTCAGTTTTGTAAGACAAGCAATCTTAAAACTTACATAATACTGACTTCTGCCAGAAGTCTATTAAAATATAGACTCATGTTTCACACAGGGTGCAAGCTAGCATTTCTTTATTTTGCTGCTTTAGGGAAATTGCAACAGTCTGATGTGAGCAATGCCATCATTGCTTTCAAGTTACTTTCAAATATTTTTTGATCTGCTTTCAGATTTTGTAGAGATACTGGACAAAAAGAACATTTCAAATTTATGTTTAAGCATATGTGACTGCTGAAAAGATTGGTAGATGTTGCTTCTTAATAAAGAGCCTATTAAATGAAGTTCTTAAATTTATTTTCCCATGTATGAACTCTCTTAAAATCTGCTTAGGATATTAATTTGTGATTACCATTATTTGGCTGCCGCAGTTCCAGTAACATTAACAGGATTTCCCAAAGTTTGGAACATAGAAGTAAACTTCCTCTTCACCTTACCAGAATATTTCATTGACCAGATTCCTGGTCTCACTCCATTTACACACATACAGTGCAGCTAAGCCAGCAAAAAATACTTTACTGTTAAATTTACCCCTGGGGCAAATTGTGCTGTGTCACTAAGCTTGGCAAAGGGATTTTCAGGAATTCAGCCAGCTTGCTGCCTCTGGAGAATCCCCTGTGCACCTTCTATATGGTGTAGAACTGGCTTGAGTGGTGGTGTTGCTGCAGAACCTCATAGAACTGATAGCATAAGGCTATGGCACATATTCTTGATTAATCAGTCTCAGATCTTCTATTCGCTGAAAATCTTGTATGCAGAGACATAGGGGATGAATTGCATCCAAAGAATATTTATCCTCAAACTTCTTGCTTAAAATCCAACCTCTATAATTTAAAAAAAGAAAATTTTCATGACCACCATAATTAATTTTATATTCACTGTGTGTTGGTTATTCAGTAAAAAGTATTTGAAAATCCAGAGAAGTGAACTTCTAAAATAAAATCTTTCTTGAAAAGAATTCTGAAAAGGTTCAGAAAGCTATTGTAGCAAGCAAGACTTTGGAGGAAAATCTGACTATGTTAGTTGCCTCTTAAGGTTATAGAGTGATTCCTTTTGCATTCTCTCTTTGACTAATTTTGGGGTTTATGTAAATGTGACATATGATTCTTCCAGTTCCTCACAAATGGTTCTGTAATAAAAAAGAGTTGTTCTCCCATAATATGCCTTTCATAAAAACTCCCCTCAGAAAAGTTAGTGTTGGATTTTTCATTTTAATTAGCCTTGTGCTGACACTACCTTTTCATTTAGTGATGCCAAGACTCTGAACAATGGGTGTATTGATGTAAGTTGTGCTGCTCACAACAGTGTCTAAGTTCACTATTGCTTCAAACTGTTGACATATTTTATGGTGAGGCAAAGTGAGTAGAAAATGTTGTCAAATCAGAAGGATTTATACCTTTCTTGAGGTGTAGATGATTTAACAGATCCTTATCATCAAAAGCTATAGGAATGGTTATTGAGGTACAGAATGTGTAAAATCAAATAGATCTGAAGTAACTAACCTTTGCAACATGGACCATTATGAAACTAGTCCAGCTACTTCAAAGACATATACACAGTCTCTGCCTCTTTGAAGAAAACAAGGACAAAATATGTAGCTGGCTTGTAGTCCATGATGGGTTTTGAGAAAATCCCAATTCATATCTGAAATCAGTTGCAGCAGTAGTTCCTGCAAGGCTTCAGGCAAGAAGAAAAGATGCAATGAGGAGCAACTGACAGTGAGTTAAGCAAGTTCTGAGATATGTTCTCCACCATGAAGAAAGAGACAGTAAAACCGGGCAACACCATGCCACGTGCTCCTTTTTGTGCTTTTTAAATAGTCATGTTGTCCATAAACAATTACACGTTTTGAAAACCAAAATGATATGTAATTACCTAGATCTTGAGAAGTCCCCAATGTAATCAAAACCTATAAAATTATAAGAGGATGAGACTAGCTGTTTTATCTTATTTGACTTTCTATCAGTTGCTCTTTTTCAACATGAACTTCAGCCTTGTAACTCTTGTATTTTTCTTTATCTTTGAGGCAGCAGTGATGTTTAGTTTAATTATTGGCTGGCCAACTAAGACATTTATCCTTTTCTTCCCTGTCTAGTCTGATATACAATTCCGAAGGAAGTTGATGCAGTAAGACCTAAATAGGGAACCTAGGGAAAGGTGGTGTTAATTGAGGTAGTGTCTCTCTCTTTAAGGCTTCTCCTTTTATATGTTTACCCAGGAAATCGGTTTTACAGGTCATGAATACATTAAGTATTAGAGGAAAACACGTCTGCCTAAACTCTTTGTACAGGGGTGATGTTATGCTTGAATAAATTGAAAGAAGGGCTCTAAGCTTTTATGTATGTATTATGACCCCACCAGTGGTCCTTTCCAACCTTAACCATGCTGTGATCCTGTATATACACATACATACATAAAAAAGGCAAAAACCTTCCTTTGTACTCCTAGGTATTTAGGTAACCATTTTTGAAGGTTTACAAGTGAAGAGGCTTTAACATAGAGGGAAGCTATAAATGCAAACTTACATTCTGCAAATTTATTGTTTCTGGGTGGTCCCAGCATACATGGACTTGGATGCAAATGGGACGTGTGCCTTACTTTACATTTTTCCCCATCACAGAGATGGTGTTAATTTTGGGGCTGTAGGTGACATAGCATTCTCTTCTAGGTGATACACACTGTCTTCAGAGAATTACTGTGTGTGCTAAAATCAAACTGAGTCATCCTGAAAAGACAGCAGACATTTATTATACTGGTATGTGTCTCTTCAATACCTGGATTTCAGATGTTTGGTGTTATTGAAGTTATCATCATCTCATGAGTTTTCAAATGCAATTAAAAAGCAGTAGTAGAGATTCACTAGGACAATCAGACCTTTGCAGTGACAAGTGTGACTGGGTGATTCTCTCTGAGGGAGAGGTCTATAAAACCAGTGGCAATGTCTGAAACTTTGTCTTTCATCTAATGCTTCCACTAGCATGAATTACTTAAAATAATAGTACATTCTTTTCTATTGTTTTGATTGTCCTTTTTTTAAAAAGGATCCTTTGGCATAAAAGATTTTTGGTTTGGGTTAAAAATGTTTACATCTTTAACATTTTGTCATATTCCTATACAAAAACTAAAAGCTTATTCACAGTCTAACTTCTCATTAAACATTTGATCTCATGCAACTTCTAGAAGTGTACTTTAATTATTTCCAACCCAACCAATTGGCTTTCTTTAAAATCAGAAATAAGGTTTTGATTATAGAATTTGGATAGCCAATTATAACACAAATCCAAGCCCAAAAGGCCACATAAATTTAAAAAACAGATTTTACTTTCTCACCTTATGGTTTCAGCTTCAACACATCACTACTTTTATTGTTTCGTATGACACAGAGCCAAAGTAACTGAAGCATATGATGGTGAGAGTGGTTTGAAAATAGATTTGACCGTTTGAACCAAAAAAAGCCTTAGCTACTATACCTTGCTCTTAATTTTTGTGTAGAGTTAGTTTTGGAATGGCTCTGGCTTATTTGAATTGCGTATACTTGAATCTTTTTAGTCTATACATGAAATATTCGCCAAAAAGGATGTTTTAAACACTCTATCACATCTTTACATGGCACATACCTGGTAATATCAGCAAAAACTCAGAAACATAAGTTTAAAATTTAAAAAAATATCAGCATTTCACTGTCTGCTTTTCCAGTGTACCCTCTAATAATGGTTATAGAATGCAACTCGATAGAACATTTTGGATTTATTGCTTACAAGGCTCTAGACACACACACAATAGGTTATAACTATATTACAAATCACACAAACTTGAAATATGAACCAAAATACAAATTAGTCAGCTTAACTGTGAAAATATCAGAGATAATGGAAGGCATTTTAAAGAGGACTTATTGTTATTATGCATGAGATGTTTTCTGTCAATAGGGGAACAGTTTTAAAATAAAAGTATCTTTATATCTCCCATGTAAATAACTACTAATTTAAAAACGGCTGCTTTTTTCATCTTCCATGATAGAATTTTTCATACACTACATGGAAACAGTGAGATAGAAAGGATGTAAACCACAGAATCACAGAAACATTAAAGCTGGAGAAGCCTTCACCTTCTGCCTGTCATTGGTAGTTTTTTTGGTTTTTGAAGGTCTCCAATTACATATTTCACAATCTCCTCAGGGAATTTCTTCCAAGGCTTGGATAATCACAATGCTAGAAAGTGTTTTCTAATGTCTAGGAGGGTTTTCTGTAATTTAAGTTATAACTTATCCACTGTAAGTCTGAAAAACAGTGGTTTCCCTTTGCAAATATTGCAGGACTATAATCGTGTCCCCTTTCAGCTGTTTCTTCCCTAGGTTGTTAAGCCTTGGTTTTTAATTTCTGCCTGACATCATATCTTCTTGAGTCTTTTTTTGGCTTTTAGACCCTACCAAACTCCCTCCTACTGAACTGAATCATTTCTAGGCTGCACTATCCCAAGTTTGATACACAACCCCAGATAAAGCTTTCAAGTTCAAAGCAGATTTTAGGGGTCACTTTAGGTACCTTTCAGGCTCTCAGTTACCTCAGTATTATTATGTCATTTTAATCAATGACATAAAAATGTCAATCTGCATGTCATTTTAAATGTTCTATTAGCATGTGATCCACTCTAGACTTCAGACTGCTTCCTGAACACCTATTGACCTTCAGGATCTCAATGCAGATGTAGTTTGCTCTCTATTTCTGAGTTAATGTAGATCGGTTTGTTTCTGAGAGTTCTTTCAGAACCACAGGATGACAACAAGCAGGCTATCCTGACTCACATATTCAGTATTCAGCACAGAATATGGAGAAGACTTAGTAAGTAGCATGTGCTCACGTATTCTTCTTGTTCTCTGAATGTCTTTCAGTGCTGCTGAATGTGTTCAAATGTCTTTTACTGTATGTCTCTCACTTTCTTATTCCTCTGAATATCTCCTGGCATATAACACTTCATCTCTGTGCTGTTTTGGTCCAGTCTTCCTTCATAATTTCATAGTACTGAAACTGTTTGTGGGTCCAAATCAACACATCAGTTTCATCCTGATAGAAGCTAGAGACCAGAAATACATGCAAAGGGGTTCTCCTTCCTAAATTGGTCATTCTACATCATTTGGGGGGCAGGAGCGGGGGGTTTCAGATAATGTAAGGTATATGCACATGCATTGCAACATCCAATCTGATGTGAAGAAGGTATAAAACTCTAAAGGAAGGTCTGAGTATGAAAGAGAACAGCCAGCCAAAAGTGCTCACAAACATCCCTTTCTATCTGGAGCTCCAAAAGCCTTGGGGAAATTCATAGAACCATTGCCAGCCTTAAGTGTAACCAGCATATCTGACAGTCACATAATGTGCCTTTTATTCTCAGTTTCCTTAAAACCTTCAAGAATTTTAATTTAATTAACAGTCATCTGAAATGTCATACAAAGTAAATTTATTAAGGTAAACATTAAACTATTTTTGTATTTTCTAAAACATTATTAAAAATAAGTTTCATAGCTGGTCGCCTCCTTGGTGAAAGGAGATAATCAACAATGGGAGTAAGTTGGAACACATTGGAGCAGATGGAAAGGCAAAGTGAGTTTAAAAATAGTGAATGTGCTTGCCTAAAGCTGATGCTCTGATCATGTTGACTTCATAGGTAAATAACAGTTTGAGAAAAAAACTACGAAAAGTAATTTCCCTTAAAACTGATGAATCTCAATAAGCAGTGCTGATAAAATTTTAAGCTCAACTACCCTTCCCTTCTCCCTTTCCTATAGGAATCACTGGTCCTCTGCCATTTTTTCACTTAAAAGCTTGGACAGAAACACACACCCCCACACAACACATTCACACACACACACTTGCAGTACTTTTGGCATTTTTGAAATACAGCTGGCACTCAGGGGTAACCAGCTGATAATGTGGATCACAGGCAATGTGGTACATATATTTCATATGCAATCAAGAAGATTCATCACTACTGTAACGTTATTCATTTCAGCTGAGTTAAACTCTAAGTGATTCTAAGTTCAAATAACCATTACTGAAATCCAAGATGATAACATCAGTTATTCAAACTAAGCTCTAAAACAACCTCATTCCTTCTTTGAATATCTTACAGTTTAAGAGAGTCTTTATGGAAGGGTTCAGTTCATAAAATCTAAATTAAAAATAGTTATGGTCATGATTGGGATACTAATTTAGAGAAACTGCCAAGCCTTTGGACAGTTAAGATTTTTCCTAGTCAAATACCATAGGATCTTTTTTCATCTTTTTTTCCTGATAGCACCAGTGTATATAGCTAGCTCATTATCCAAGCAGAAAGCATATTGGGCAAAGCTTTCTAAGGGATATCTATTTTAAGCCTGATTTTATTAGAGCTTAATCAACTATCTCCAAGTACTACTCTTAATTTCTTGCATTTATGCTCCTTACTCTTTCCAATTTCTTTTTTTTAAGTATTCAACCCCTAACATTTTTATTTCCTATGAAAGTCTGTATGGGAAATTCATAAATCTCTAGTCTCTCCAAAAGCACTCCAGCTACATTAGCTCCAAAGAAAATGTAACACTATAACCTAATACGGGTTCCAAAGTGCAAGCACAAGGTAGGGCAGTTATCGTAGTTCGGAAGTAGCGAACAGAGTGCATCCAGAGTTTAAGAGACATGCACACAAAAACTTTAGAAAAGGGCAGTTTGCAGCTGATTTCACAGCTTGGATGGAGGCACTTTGAAAATAAGAAGAGAGCTGGGACCAAAAAAGAGATGTGACAGGAAAAGCAAGTAAACAACTAAAAATAATGTCTCAAGATAGCTATGAATCCATATTACACAATAAACAATTGTATCACTAATGCTACTAATTTTTTTTTTAATATAGATTTTTTTTAATCAGAAAGCAGACATCTAGAAATGGACAATTCCTGAAAAAGACAGATGTGGAAACACAAATGTGGGTTCAATTTCTTAGACAGAGAGAGGACACTAATTAAAGATGTCATTCTATCTAAGCTCTTCTAACCTAATATACAAATACAGTAAATTTTTTAGCCAGCGTAGATGCCCCTCAGAATTCTATAATTTGCTTTGTGTCTGAGAAGTACTTTAACCATATTTTCTGCAATCAGAATGTTACCAGCATTTGTGTAATTGCTACTAAAAAAAACAACCCAAAAATCATGCTAAAAGGTGTGCAAAAATTTTTGACATATATGAATCAATGGGAGCACAAGATATGAAGTACATGCTTTAGAATTTTGTCCTTGGAGAATGTTCGGGACATCGAAGTATGGATTTTTCTTAATTGTGAGTAAAAAGGAAAACCTAGAGTCACAGAATAGAAGCACAACTTCTTAAAACACTCAGTTAAACTAATTTTTGAAAAATCAGACTTCAAAGATCTTGCTTGCATGATTTCAAAATCAAAGCAGAAATACCTAAAATATTCCTCAAAAACTCTAGGTTTTTTGTTGTTACCACAGCTAAAGAGTTCCTTCTGCATTCCTGCAGCTTTTCAAAAAATCTGTGAGTCTGTACTTGCTGCCAGATACTTTCTTCACAAGTATATGGTACTACTTCACTCTGGGCTCTTGAAGTTTAGTGGAAACCTGGTCTTCTGACTCCTAAGACCCATAATCCATGGGGGGTGTGCAGAAGCTCTCAGAATGAAAGGGGTGGCCATATGCCTAGAATTTCATTAAAAGTGGAATGATACTCAAGTTGCTTAAAGCCAACTTAAATATTAGAAAATATAAAGACAAAAAATGTTTATTATATCTTTTTATAAGTAAATACTTATACATTTGCTAAATGTAAGACAAGACGTACTGAAGAACATAAACAAAGTAGTGAAAATCAAGACTGTATTTGGTAACCAAGTTCTTCCTGAGTTGCATCACAAACATCTAGGATTTGTCCCAGCTGGAGCACAGTATATCATCCTCTCTTATGGCTGGTGCACCCTGGAAACTTCTTAATATGCTTTTCTTTGCCTTCTATTAGCTCTTTCCTTTTCATCTCCTCATCCCAAGAGAATAAAAGGCTTTGTACTTCTATATATACTCCTAGTGAAATCAGAATATCTACTTTAATGTATACCTATCCCATCCAAAATCCCTTCCAATGACATGTTGGTAGGACACTGCACAGCAGCATGGACAATTAATATTTCCTCTACCTTTTTATTCTTAATGTTTCTTCATTAGCATTATATTTTTGGCTTTACTCTTCTTATCTATGCATTACAACCTCCTAAGCTATAGCAGTAAAACTTCATAAATCTTGTATTTTGAGAATCAACTGCCGTGGTGGACTCATAACATTCACTCCAGCTTGAGCTCCATATAAAAGAAATTAACCCAATACCACACGCTGTGAGCATGGGTACAGGGGCTTGATTGGATGAGTTACATCAACCCTCATGTGGCTGATGTCAAGGGAATCCTTTTTTGAGAGCATGGGTCAACAAATGCTTCCTCAGATCTTTCACCTCCATCCAAACCCATTTTAAAAATATGAAATGCAATCTAATTCTGAACAGTTTTTCATTTTGATTCATCATTTTAGTCAGCATTCATCATCATCCTTGAAAAGTTATCTAGCAGCAAAGGTTGGCCCATCTGAAGATTATACTTTCAGATTCATATAGATTTCAGACCAATACAATTTTTCTCTTTATTGCTGATGTGTTATGTGAAGTTTCATTGTTATGAGCTCTTAACTATGTTAACCATAGCGGTTAGCCCACCTTCAGTCAGCCTTCTATTAAACTTTAGCAGTTAGACTCTCTAAAAGATCTCAGTGCACTCTGCACACTCCAAAACCCAGATCTTTCCTGATTTTTCCTTTTCTTGGAAAGGGAGACCCTCTGGTGATAGATAGAGGAACTGAAAATACTGAGATTTGCTCATGATTTTCAATGTTCTCTCTATGGCCACATAGTTAATTTAAGAAGAGGAATCAGGCTGGCCATCATGCTGGGGTTGTGAAAGTTGGTTGCCAACAGGCATAGAAGAAGTGCAGATACCAGGAAGAAATGAATATACAAAGTAATTCTTCAGCCCCCTTTTTATATACATTTTAGTCACATAGGCAGTGCATTATTTCTTGTATTTTCTAGCTTTTATTTCTCCTGGTTTTTCCAACTGTGTTATTGTCTTAGAATCTTTTCTTTGTATGTTTTAAAAACTTAGCACAAACTAGTCCAAACTTATCTTAGTCAGATGAAATTGGCTGAGCATGGGTGGGCTATGATTTTGTGGAAATTCAGTGGCATATTATTTACACAAGGGCATTGGCTAATCAAAACACATGCTGCATGAGACAGGAAAAGGATGAAAACGAGAAGGGTAGAATATATAACTAAGCCGTAAATTTTTTGCATCTTTGGAACTACTTCCCAACACATACTAAGAGAATGAACCAGCATTCTGCTCGGATCAGCAGTGCCTCATCTGCAGCTGTGTACATCTCACACGTGTCTGCTGGGGCTGCTGTTCCTGGCACTAGTGCTGCTGCTATAGCTGCTGCCATTACCACAGCTATGAGTTTTCCTGCATCTCTTTGGCAACTTGAGGTGTTCCAGAAGTGCAGACTGTTACGTCAAATGTTTTAGAGATGGTTGTCAGTGGAGGAAGGTAATGAATGATGAAAAAGAAAAGCATTAAATTAATAGTTTGCTAATTTGACAATTCCCATTGTAACAGCTCAAATCCACCCTCCCAACATTGTCTGATGCATCTTGGATTTGGTAGGATTTCAGGTCTGCTCCCAAAGTATACAGTGGGTCATGGGGATGTCACGGCATAGTGGTCATATTAGTCCCTGCTAATATTTCTCTGACTCTGGTGTCTGAAAAATCTTTGTAGTGTTCTCCCTCTACTAGTTTCAAACTCTGAATCCAAAAGTTAGTTTATTTTATTCAAGAAAGTATACTTGCTATCACTCAGGTTACAAGCTTTACATTAACCAGAGTTGTGGCCACCTATTCCCCCTTTGTAGGACAAAGTGATGCATGAGTGCCTCTACTCACATAGTATAGTACCAGCCTAATCACTGCGTAGTTCCTACTATCACATTACAGCTGCAGCTCCTCCAATATCATTTCCTGTCATTCACCTGACTCATTCGTATAGAGTTGTCCAAAAATGAGCTCAAAGCACTAAATGTTAGTCTTGCCAACAGACTTCCTATACAATTTACTTAATCTATGCATCTCAGTTTTCTTATTTTCCAACACAGAAGATTTGTGATCATAGATTTTCTTGATCATAGCAGATTTGTACTTTAACTTCTCTTAGGGGTCTGCCAGGAGGAAACCTTGTGAAAATGAAGAATATGAGTTCACATGGTAAGGGTAAACCAATATATGACACTCCTACTTTTCTTCTCAAAAATAAACTGAGTTGAATCTTTATCATCGCCATAGTTACCTAAAATAAGAACAGCATGAATAAGCAGTAGTCTTTCATAGAGAGAAAGCTTGGTTATTTTTTCACATAAGTTGACAGTTGTTTGATTTTTGACAGATTCTATGCTGTTAATGTATTTCAGCACTGTTACATGCATTGTATTAAAATGTTTACTGGAAAGTATCGTGTGTGCATACACTTCATCCTTTACGGCAGAGGCTTATTTGACATTCATATTGATACATTTGGTTCTTCACAGCTGAAAGATTGAAGGGACAGTAGACTCCAAGAATAGCAAAAAGTGAGGTCTTTTCATGACCTCTAATGAAGGTGCCTACATGTATCCTGATGAGCTCTGTAATGCAATCCTCTGTGCAGTAATGAAAAGGAATTTGAAAGGGGTTCAGTTGTTTATCCCTGAATCATGCTATTCTTTTCCTCTGCTCAGGTTAATAATTTTCCTTTGCATTGATTCAACAAAATATCTTAAGAGTAAATAATAAGAAACATGTTTGTATAAGCAGATCAGTAAGAGTTTTGAATGTTAAAGTATAAAAGATTTATGGAAACCACAAACATGGCAATACAATCATGTATATCAATTCCTCTACATAAATCTTAGTCCAAACAGTTGAGCTATTCATAGTATACTGAGTTTATATTACTACTCTTTCAGGGAGTCATGGAGACAGTTGAAACTTCAGAGGTATATATGGCCAAATATAACTTATTTAATAAAAAGAGAAAGGGAGTCAAAAATTCTTTAGGCTACCAGTGAAACTTAGTAACAAACTGCAATGGGAAATCAGCAATGACAACCACTTCTGAATGAAATATTCATGTGCTTTAGGAATGAAAAACAGGTCCTAAGGTCATCTGGCATCTTGAAAAATGAGGGGGAAAAATGAGCTAGAATTCAACATACATAAAGAAGGATGCATAGCACACTGTATCAAATTAACATTTGGTATTGGTGAGACCCAAGCCCGAGTAGCTTCCCTCTGTAGCTAAAAAAGAGAATAATATCCCTGTAAAGGTTGGCTTAAAGTGTGACTAAGATACCTCCATTCTTCTTACAGGCAACAGAAGCAAGGGTAAAAAGTCCCACTTACCAAAAGTAAATCTTTATGAATACCTTGCAAGACTCCTATCTTACACTAAAAAACTTATCTTTGCTCTCACCCTTTATGCTGTTCCTATATTTCTGTATAACACTGAAATCCATTTGTGATAATTTCTGTTAATCTTCTGAGTATCCTTATTAACCTTTAAGCAGAGTCTGTCTGCATTCTTGGGTGGAGTCTCTGGCCCAATGGTTCCTTCCCTGTCTTAGTTCTTATTGAAACCACAAAGGATTACTGAAGTATTAATAAATAAAACAACAAAAGTGTCATCAGTGTGTTTTCAATTACAGCTACCACTTAAATCTTTGGATAGTTCATGACAGCCAAATTCAGAATGGACTGGAATCTGCAACAGTTAGAGGTGTTTCTGCAGAAAGTTATTTCTCTCTATAACTAAATAAACTGTCCCTTAACTTCAGCTTGTATTTTCGTGACTAAACAGGACAAAGCCTCCCAAAGTGGCTTAGTCTTCATCCTTCTCTTCATATTTCAAGGGGTCTTTTCAACATCGTTTCTGTTTCCTTTCCGTTAGCAATGTAGCCCCCATAAATGCATACCAAATAACAGGGCAGGACAGAGAAAAGGACACTAGAGTAGGTCTCTATTATAATTCAATTTTTACATTAGCTTCCTGGACAACTGTTGCTTAAGTCAAGCTCTGAATTTTTGCTTTTATTTTTACATTTTTCATTCAATCAATGAGTGGCTGGAAAGATAAGATTGTAGCTTAAAACACAAACAAGTGTGTGTCACACTGGAACAACACTGCTTGCTCAATTAGTTTACAGTTCCACTACGGCCTCTATCTAAATTACATCGTGGTATGAATCAGTACTTACTCTCGTCTACAGTAATTAAGTGCCAGAAAAAGTTAGCCCACCTATTTTCTGGACTAAAGGCAACATCACAGTTGCAGTATATTACAGATGTCAGCATTGGGAAAGGAGTTACCACAGATGGATATAATTTGAGCTTCTGAATTCCACTGTGAAAATAAATCATGTTCATTGTCTTCACAATATAGAAATAGGCCTGCCAAGGTACTATTGTGATGCACATCCCTGAAGTATGATGCACATTTTGGTATTGCTGTGTGCTATGGGCAGTCTGCCTGATTGTTAAAAACCAGAGAGGAAGCCAGAAATATTGTACCACACCCTAAAGTCAAGACAACACCACCACAAACATGGTCCAGCAGACCTTAGTTAATTTCTTCCCTTTTGTCCCACTTCAAAATTAAACCCACCTTTCCCACCAGGCAAACCTCCAGAATTCGTATGCAGAAATTATTTCTATATGCATTTCTTTGACTTTGTGGCTTAAATAATTGTGATTGATCAATTCAGTTCTGTGTCTCTACATCTCAGCCATAAAATGGAGTACCAATACCAACATCCCTCTGAATCAGAGCAGATACTAAGATGACTGGTTATGGCATAGATCAACTATCAGTACCTAAAGGGAGCTTACAAGAAAGATGGGAAGAGATATTTTGCAAGGATGTGTAGCTGTAGGACAAGGGTCAACAACTTCAAACTGAGAGTAGGTTTAGATCAGATAGTAGGAAAAAGTGTTTCCTGTGAGGATGGTGAGGCATTGGAACAGGTTGCCCGGAGAAGCTGTGGACACCCCATCCCTGGAAGTGCCCAAGGCCAGGTTGGATGGGGCTTTGCACAACCTGGTCTAGTGGAGAGTGTCCCTGTTCATGGCAGGGGGCTTGGAACTGGATGACCTTTGAGATCCCCTCCAACCTAAACTATGCATGGTTCTACGATTCTGTGATTCTGCTGTCAGATGTAAAGATGTCAGAGAATATTGCAAACCAACCACGTGTCAGAAGGAAGCATCAGATCTAAACAGCCCTACCTTGAATCCCTACTCTCCAAACATGTGGCATGTGTAACAGTTTTGTTCGATGAGAAAAATAAAATGTTAAATGAAATTACTAACATTTGAACTGACTTTCTGCATAGACATTATATCTCTCATCCTTTGGCTGTGCTGTTTAATATGTCCATATGCATTGGCCATTTCCCAAGGGTTTGGAAAAAATCTGATGTAATGCTCAGCTAAAACCTGGCATTTAAGCAAACTAAAAACCTATTTCTTCCAGAAGTAAAGAAACTAATAAAAACATGAGATAAGTCAAATACCCCAAAATATGCTGGACAGCTAAACAACTGTGTTGGTTAATGGTTTGTAAATATCAAGATAATATGTTAATAGGTTATTCAGGCTTACCCTCTCCCGCATACATTGTAATCAAATAGGCCTCAGAAACAATGTGTACCAGCATATTTTTAGCTTTCCAAGTCAAGCTTCTCCACTTCAGTTTGTTTGAAATCCAGAGTCTGAGGCCCTTTTCCTCTGTTTTTCCACTGTACAACACAACAGAAACTGGGTTCCAGACCATAAAAATTTCAAGCAGCAAAAAAGATGGCAATGACAGAACCCAGACAATACCCATGTCCAACAATTATTTTTCTCGTCCAACAGGAAAAACTAAGAGTAAGGTTCTTGGCCAGAAGTATGAAGTTTGACCTACATGGGAATTTCCCCCTTGCTTTTCTGTCTTCATCTGAATCATGGAGGATATTCCACCATTTCCAAATCAAGATGGAGTTCTTAGATTGTTATCTAAGTTATTTAAGATGTTTTGAGTAGACATTGGGGTTTTGCTCTTGATTTACACAACCTATAATAAAATGAGTTTCAAATGGTGTTTATGCTACTAGGAGCTACTCTAGTTACAAAGAAATGAAACAAATAACAATACCACATGGGTAAGTGATACCTGCAATTGGCAACCCATTAAAGAGGTGGACTGAAAGCAAAGATCTTTTAAAGACAGTGAGAACATATCTATCAAATGTGGTGCCATGAAGATATCATTCATAATGTGGACCAAAAATAAAACATCTGCTCACTTGCAGAAAGAAACCCAAACCATTCTTTCCAACAGTATATTCCTCACTTACCAGAGATTGCATGATTCAATGCTGTTTAGAGTTACCATATTGCTGAAAATAAGCATACATTGTGTTATAAGTAAATATAAAATAATAAACATAAACCTCTGTTGTGAAAACACAACCCTGAAAATGTAGATGTAACTTCCAGATCTAAAAGTTGAACAAAGATACATCACAAGCAGATTACCCAGGTCTGTCAAATCAATTTGCTACTCAGCAGTACTCAGAGATAGAGCTGGTTTTCTATTTCTTAAGCATTAATCTTGTAGACAGTAAATTGCTCTTAACAAAATATTTTCTTGTGCTCTGTAGCTTTTGACAGACTTGTGTTATCTCCTGTGTAAAAAATTTAGAGTCCACTGAAAAGGCCAACTTCAATACTAAGTGCAGCAATTACTCTTCTCCAAAATTCTTGAAGTTGAGCAGAATGTGACTGTGTTTCCCTCTCCAGCTTCATAAGTTAAAATTTAAAAAAACTAAAAAATTTTGGATTACTATCCTAATCATTGTATTTACTATCCCTTGAGACCTTGAAGATGTTTTCTATTACATGGTCTGACATCGCATGCCATCAGTCACTGATTATGTTCCTATTATCTCTATCTCCTTCCAAATTTGTGTTCAGATGTTTTGTTATCAAAAATATACCAACAACAACCAAGACTTCATTAATATTTTAGACAAAAGAATTCTTGTTCCAGCTGTCAAATGCTACAGTCTGGAGTCACAAGCCTTTTAAATACTAGATCTCACAAGCACATGTGCAAAGGCTCTGCAGAAATCACCTATACAAAAACCAGTTGTGAGTGGTTCCCTCCAAGGATGTGAGATGAGCTCTGGGGTGAGTTGCCTTTGATACAACAGTATCTGACATCTCTATGTGGGACACAACATCTCGTGTGCTTTCCCAAAGTCCTGGCTTGCTGCAAACCTTATGTCCTCTCACTTCTGAGATGTAGGGTCACTTCTAACTGTATTGAGGTTTCAGTTCAAAAATAATCCTACAGTCTGTTATGTGTTAAAACACCATATGTGACACGTGGCCTTACTGGAGGCTCACTGTCCCGCCTGTGCTCACTACAGACAGGCTCACCCAAACAGAGCTGGGAAAGGACAATGAGTCTGCAACACGCAGGAACTGCAGCTCCTGCCTTCCATAAAGGAGGGAAAGAGGAGAGGAGAGAAGTGGATAATTTCAGTACCAAATGCTTTACCACCATGGGTGCCAGTTGCTTCCTATGTGATAAGGAATGGTCTCCACTGACTGTGAAACCAGTGAAAATAGTCATTTGCCTTCTGCTTGTCTTCATGAGCTAGAAACACACATTCTGATACTCTTCATTTTGCCCTGTTGCTAGACATGGTCTGAGAGTACAGTATTTTAATGACTATGCCTATGTGATCCATGGACTATTAGATGCTGCAAAGTACTGTAAGGGAATGACAGTGGGATTCACATTCTCTTCTCTTGGGCACAAAGCTTGCTCAGGCATTCTTCTTGCCTTGCTGAGAAGTAAGGAGCTCACAACAAGAATCTTCATGGCTTTAACTTGTGAGCACTTGAAACACAGCCAGTAGAATTCTTCAGAAAGCATTATTTAAAAATAGTCTGTGGGAAAGCCCCAAATAAAATAAATGCTTTTTATTTGTAATATCTGTTGTTTGGAACAGAGAGGATAGCAGCTGGTACAGAAAGTGCCTCAGAGGCACTGACTTACGGATTACATCCTAATAACACAACTTTGAAATCTATGTTCCTTTGTGTTGGAAAACAAATAGGTAGGGCAACAATATTTACTTAGGACCAGATTCTGCTTTCTAACTCACATTTACTAATACCTTCATATTTCCTCTGAAGCAAAGGTTTGCAGGCTGCATCAGTTTCTTCACTGCTCTTGCCACAAATGAGGCACGAGTTTGCCACTGTACCCCTGCTAGGCAGGTTAGCTAGCCCAGCTGGGATCACACTAACAGACTTTTTTCTTACAGGCTTAGAGAAGAATAATGCTGCTCCCTCAGAACCAGTTTTGTGCAGCCTGCCTGTTGGCAGGGGCACAAAGGGGAGAGAAATTTTTTTGCATACTCTCATTTCCAGCCCTTCCCCGCAGCCCAATTCTTTTTTTGACCTCTTAGTCCCACAGTTACATTAAAAGGTAATAGCTAAAAAAAGCTAGTTTAGCTTTAGGCATAGCTAAACACATATTTAACAAACAAAGGTTTTCAGCTGGTGGTCAGTATTAGGGGAGTAGGTTCCTTGTATTTTCATCTGGTCTTCCTCTCTAAAAGACACCATAAAATCTTCCAAATTACTTTACTGAGCTCTGGTAAGACACAGGAAAGCACTTACACAGCTGTTTGTGCATGGACATCCGCAATGTTAATAAGGCAAATATTCTATATTTTTAGGCAAACCAAAGCAAATATAACAGTTCTCTTACTCCTAAAGTCAATATTCAGAGCAGTAATGAACTCAGAACAGAAATAACTCTACATCACATATACATAAATTAAATATTTTTGCCTTAAAGAGACTAATGGAGTGAGCTGGGCTAATGGGTAGAGGTAAAAAACACGAAAAGAAGTTTTAGGCTCTAGTGGACTTCATCAGCCAAATAATTCCCAAAGAGATAGTTCTCTCAAGTGTTGAAGCTGAGACAGTTTACTCTAAAAGGCTGGAAACCTCTAGAGCCAAAAGGTTCAAAATGACAGACTAATTATGCCAGTCTTCCTCTTTGATGCACCTGACACTGATCTGTTGCACATGAGGGGCTGGGCTTAGATTTCCAGACTACTGTGGCTCAGCAGTGCTGTTTCTTTTTCCAGGAAAAATCACATAAAACTAATCTTGAAGCCAGCAATCTCTCTGTTAACACACCGAACTCCAAAGTATGACTTGCACACATGTAGGGGATTGTGAGTTTATTAAAATAGAAAACAGCAATTTGGCTTTGGAGAATCACTCATTTTTATGGCTCCATCTATATATCCTGACTTGGATGTACTTCTTGTGTTTAAATGTTAATTTTCTCTACTACGTTCATTCTACAATTTGTTTTAACTCTTAAAATAATTTTCGTTTCAGTGGAATTGTCAGAGGAAAGTATCTGATAAAATATCTCATGTTTCTTTGTTATCCATTGGATTATTGTAGATCAATGTTCAGTTCTATTTGCGGTACAATATGTTACTGAGAACATATTCTTTTCCTGTTCAACCTATTTTTATATATTTATACCAAGTCTTGTAATGAATATAAAGATGTAATTTGGGGGAGGGGAGCAGGGTGAGGTAAAAAATATTGTATTTTATGAAGTGTTTTTTTATTGCCCACAACTTTGAACCAATGGCTCATGAGCACCATTCAAACTGCTTTTCTTTGAATTGGGTATGATATTTTGGTAAATCTGTATTTGTCTGTCATCATAGCCCATAATTGGAAACCCCCAGCAACAGACATTATTTACATCAGGACCAACAGTAAGAGGTATCTGTTTATGATCACCCAAACTAGACACCCCACTTGCCTATTTGGGCATTCAGACACTGACTCTACCAAAAATGAGTAGAAACCTAAAAAAAACCTAAAACCTAAATTACCTAATTAATCCAAAATACCTAATTAATCCAATTGACTATTGTCAGGGATCTAGATTTCATATTAAGAAAATAGCTATTCTTATTCTAACAGTGTGTCAGCACTCTGCATATGTTAGTCTGGGACCAAATGTCACAGGACTGTGTTTTCACCTGTGCTCCATGCGACCACTGACTTCACTCTTCTATCACGAGATGTTAAAACCACGTGAACTCAGAAACAACCATATTGGTTCACAGCACTGGCTCATCTCCATTATCTCCATTCAACGGCCAGGAAAGACAGTGGGAACAGCCTGGGAAAAGGTTGAGTACTCTCCTCCTCACAGACATAGAGTTTCCAAAAATCAATGAATTAAATACACGTGTGAAGACAGACATTGTGCACTTACTAAAGGTTTAGCAGCCTCTGCCAGGTCCAGCCCTTGACAATTTGCCTAATCCCTTCTAAAATGGATATTTGAGGCCCATAGCAATCTCTTCCAAAATTCATGTTTCATGTGAATGTGTAGCTTAATTTGTATGAAGCCATTAATAGTAATTTTATTGCATATTCTTTAGTTTTTAAACAGTAAAGCATAATGAATTCACTTTCTCCTTTTCATTCATTGATATTTTATACTCCTTCAGTTTTCGTTTCTTCAACTCAAAGAAACCCTAATTTTTTTAACCATATCTCTGATCCATCTTGTCACCCTTCTTTGTACCTTTTACAGCTCCACTGTTTCTGTAGAAACAATACTAAATATCCACAAATTGCTCTGATCATATTGTGTGAAATAATCAGTAACCCTGAAAATACTACTTTTTAGACATGAAGATGAATAAAATAAATAAAGGGTTAAATAAAACCTTTGTGCGTGGTTCAGTCTCAGTTAAACTCTGCCTTGAATTCTAGTTCTCTCAAAGTTCTGTAAATCACATCTTTGTTTTAAATAACTCTGCAAATAGGACTTTTTCTGGGCCATTACCATGATAGTTTCTTCACAGAAACATATTTATGTGGCTGATCTTTTTCAGCTTTCACCATTTGCCAATGTTCTATTGAAAAGGGCAATAGAAAAACAAGATTAAATCATTTCAGGTTAAATTTAATTCAGAGATAAGGTTAATACTGCTGGAAAATCAGTGAGAAAAGGGTGCATGATCAGTCTATGCATCCTGATAGAAAAGTTTTTATCCTTACATGTGGAGTTTTACTTTCATTCTAACCAGGTTGTTCTTGATGTCCATCTTTCTTTCATGTTGTTTCAAAAAATAAATGAGACATGGGTGTCCTAGGTTACAATATAGATGTATTTAAGTATTCTATTACCACCAGCTGTGGGCCATTAGCTGTTATCTCCTGCTATGACCCACCCCTGATAACAGACAATGGGCCATCAAGAAACCACTGCATGACTCTTGGACTTATCCTATTGTGAGATGCTCCACCCAGGAGGGAGGAGCCAAGCATTCCCACCTGGATATAACCTGGCCTTGGAACTGCCTAAGTTAGTCCTACTATTGGCTTCCCAGAGGGCAAGAGCTACCACTGGACCTTCAGCTGGAGCCCAGACCTTCCACGGAATCACTGCTTCAACTGAGCTACTTCGTTTGAACTGCTACCACCACCCTAACAAGGTATCAGGTTGTATCTGACTTTGTCAGTGCTTTTCCTTGTATTATTTCACTTATTTTTAATTTTTCCTATTGAATTTTATTCTGACTTGCGATCTCCCACTGGTTTGTTTTCAAACCAATACAATGGGATGCTTTTGAATAATTGCTTTGAGAGTTATTTACAATCTAGTTTAAGACCTGGCTGTAGAAGCCTTACACCTACACTTTGCAAAGATTTCTGTAAGAAATCCATCAGTGTGGTTTCAAGCAGTAATTCAGTGGTAAAACGTTGCTCCCCCCTGATTGCATCTTTTCACCCAACTTGAGTCTCTACGGAATGTCGAGTGTTTGAAGAGACGATTTTCACCGGTGTTCCTCAGATAATTCAGACCCAGCCAACAGCGTGCACTTGCTGCTTCTGAAAGCAGTGCTGAATCAAGCTGAGTAGGCATACACAGGCACCCATCTCAGACTTAACCCACTGAAGGATTTGTAGAGTTTCGATTAGGTTAATGACAAAGGATTTAGGGCTTTAGATCACCAACTTGTGTATTGGTAGAGTTTTGAGGACAATAGTTTTGATGACATGGACCAGAAAAGACTGATATGCAGGAATGATGTGACTATCAAGGTAAAGTTTTGGCTGCTGGGGTTGTGGGTGTTTCCTTTTTGGTCTTTTTTGTACTGTAAACCTGAGCTCTGTCAGTGAAAGGAAGTACACCTGGAAAACGTGTATTTTAGAACAGAGGCTCCAATATGTCATCCAAAATGATAACACCTACAGAGTATTACCAAACTTCATAACAAAGAAGCATGTCAGAGAGGAAATCTCTGAAAGGTTTTTATGTTTTCTTCTTCTAGGAACAATGTGAGAATAACGTAACCCCTGCGTTTCTTAGGTCATCAAATTGTTTCGTAGGTTACTCCTCAAAAACAGACTAATGGATTTCTTTTTCCTCAGTTGGAAACTACCAGCTACAGCTTCCTTTCTCCTCATTTAACATGTGTTTTGATGTACACGTTCTTCTGAGTATTCTTCAAAAGATGATGCTTACAGAACATGGAGATTTTTGGTAAAAATAATAATAGTGCCTTGAATACATGTACAGAATCTAAAAGCCTAACTCCCTCACAGTATACTAATTTTTGTCTTACATAGAAGATGGAATCTGTCACCTTTAACCCTATTGCTGATCTTTTTGCTTTGCTGTGATTGAGTAAATTAAATAGTATTATTCACCTAAATTGTTTTGAGCTGCCTTTTTTTTTTTTTTTTGGCTAATATTTCACATCCTAGAAAAATACACAGAAGAAGTAGAGATTGCAAACGACTTTGACAGGAATTTCCCCAGTAGAAAGCGAATGTGCCACTAACTTTTCAATACAATATGAATTCCGAAGACCTGGAGTCAATAATGCTGTTTCTCTGGTCTGCTATGAAGCAAAGGTGTTAACTGCAGTTGAGACAAAAGTATGTGGGGCACAAGGGGTCACAAGTGGTGAATGATCACTGTAAGTGCTGCTTTTAGAGGGACACATTTGCTGTGGACCAGAGGTTATGAGAGGTCCTGGCTGTACTTGGGTCAAAAAGCTTTGTTCCAGTCTGCACTGGGAGTTCTTAGCTGTTAGGAAAGTTTGCAGGACATGGAAACAGCATCTTGAGCTTCTGCAGAATTTTGGTTTGGTTAGTTTTTTAGGTCACCTGGTTTAGCTTAGAAATTACAAAAACAAATCCATCTTAGAGCAAAGAGACAACATTTCTTCCTTTCCTAGCACTGGCCTCTACTATGTGAGTGTAATTCTGAAAGAGCACTGCTTGAAATAATAAGGGTGGATGGTTTCCTGGTAGGAATCTCTAAATTTGATGCTTCAAGTGGTTTCATAATGCTTCTAAATGGAGTTTAGAATAAAATGCAGTTTTAAAACTATCACAGGCTTACAGAGAGGTTAGAAATCTCTTTTTGAGAGATCAGAACCCTGAAGTAAACACAGCTATGCTGTGTCAGCCACAAATACTGTGTCACAGTTACAGAAAAACCAACAAAAAAAGCAGGCTATAATAGTATTGCTAAGGCTGATGACTGTGAGGAAACAGGAGGCCTCTGAATAAAATACAAGTTCATTCCTTTCTTTAAACTAGCGATTTTTAGAATCTAATACATCCAAAACTTTTGGTTCTAAAAATTTCTTGATTTTGCGTGTGGGAAAGAAGTGCAGGCACTAGAGAAATGGAGGAATGCTATCACACACCCCAAAGAAAATTTTAAATTTTTTTTTGCTTGTTAATTCATAAAAGGTTATTCTGTAAAGCACAATCTGACTTCAACTCTTCATTAAGTGGATTGATGCCCTGACTACTCTACATCTATTTCTGGAAAGTACATCAAGCATTGGACAAATGTAAAAGAAATGTGATGGTGCAGGGGAGAGAAACGGTAGAAGACTGGCTGAAAATCAGTGAGAAATATGAAAAACTGAAAGCTAGATCCTTTGGCTGGCCACCAAAGGCTCCTTTGGAGTGCTGTTTGAAGACTGAACACAGTTCTGAGTTATTTTCCACTGATCTACTACACTTGGTATTCTATGAAATGTATATTTTCTTTCACCTCAGCTTGCAGTGGAGATTTACAGCCGAAAATAACTGGTTTCTGATTTAGTAAAACCTAGAATGGTTGCCACATGGTTTCAGTTGAAATCTTTTCCCTAGTTCCTATGTCTGTGCTTACAGTGAATTTTTCTAATTTACTGTAAACATAATGCCAGGTTATGTTAATAATAATGTTGGTTAGGGAGCTGGGATTGTAAGTGATGACCTCTGAACTTAGAGATTTTATTAAGTGATGAAAAATACTTTGTATCGTATATTATAACAGTGTTGGATTTACAGGAGTCCAGCACAAACATGATGATGCATAGTAGCATTTCATTTTTCAGTCTTTTATTTCATGAAAAAAACTAACTATTCACTCTGAATATCAGTTACTTGAGTGTACAGGAATTCCTCTACCAGTGAAAAGACTCAGCTTTTAGGCTTCCCCATGCTTCAGCTTTTTCTTTGTGTCTCAGCCCTTAACTGCAAATGAAGCATGCTTCAGATTCCCATTGTGTTTGTGCCTTGTTATAAAAATAAGTGCAAGCATAATGTGTTTTGCAATTTGGGAATGCAAACAGGAACAAACCTGCCCAAGTCATTCAACTTGGCTACTGAGCAGCTAGGTTGTAATTACGACATTTTGGCTATAAAGCAGCAATTGGTGATGTCACTAGGTCAACATCAGATTGCCAGACATTGTAGCTGTCCTGATCTGAAAATCAATCGATCAAATAAAACTATTTCCATTTTTTTCCATAGTAATAAACCACTAGACTTAGAAAAACCCACAAGAATCCATGGCCAGATATGTACATTGTGGTTTTGGTGGCTGTATTACTATATTTCAAATATGTTTGGGGTTTAGATTAACTGCTGGTGATTGCCTAGACCAATGGTTATTTTCTAGTAGGTCAATCTGCTGCTGGAGTCCAACATGCTACTGGACAGTACCTTAAATAATACAGCTGACATTTATGTTTCAACAAATCCTCATAGTCACCGTCCAGTAAGATTACAACAGCTACGGAAATTTATTGTTCAAATATAAAATTTTTTATTTGTCCTTTTTTTTCTCTTTTTTTAACTTTTGTTTTGTTTGTTTTGGATTCAAAAATGCAGCCTCCAAGCATATTATTTTCCGTCTCCTGAACTGACCTGCCAGTAAGTAGCTTGGCAGTTTACTGAGGCCAAAAAATCTGCGTGCATCTTGGTAGTTTATGAGTCTTGTACCAATGATAACATTTCTCCCTCTGACCAGCAAATGCTGACAGCTGATACTGAAATAGGTGTCAAATGCCTGTCTGTTTACATGCTAGTTTTTCACTGATTTTTTGTTTGTTTGTTTTATGGTAGTCTTTTTTTTCCCTTGTAAATGGTATAATTAATATCATAACAATTTCTGTTTGAGAAGGACTTTTCAGGTTTTTTCTTAACAGTCAATCTTATTTTGAAAAAGATTGGAACATGTTGCTAAAGGGTAGAATTTCCTATTTACTGTGTGGGTTTCTAGGCAGGCATGCTAAAGGGAAATAAGTGGATTGGTATATTAATTTGGAAAAGAAGTATTTGTTCGTGGCTAAACAGCTACTACTGGTCTGACCAGTCAACTATTTGGAGCACCAGCCCATACCATCAAGACATTAAGCAGATATACAGCCCCTGCTCAGCAATGGGGGTTTGACAGTGCAGCACCAGAGAGGCCTTTTAAGCTGAAAAGCTGCTATTTAAAAAACATATTTGATTTCCTTTTTTCTTAATGGGGTGAAATTACCTGTGTTCTTCTTGAATTAAAGGATGCATGGACGGTACTCCTCTAAATAGGTGAACAATAAACCACATACAAATTCTACAGCCATCATGTTTACTTTTGGATAGGTAAACATTATCCTGTAAGGGAAATTACAACACTATTGTGTATTACAAAGACTGTAAGTAAGGAGTCAGAATGTAGGGATTTCTGTATAACATACCACAACAGTATGAGATACATGAGTATATAAATATTATTCCAAAAGAAATTAAATTTCTTCTAAAACGCTTCATCAATTTTATTCTCTTCTTTGAGTAAGATCTTGTAGACAATGTTATGATGTCTAAAACTTGGTATTTTAAAGAATGGATAGTCTGATAAAAATTTAATTTGATTACTGGTATATTCATTTAATGTCTTGACTAGAGCTGAGTCAATAAACCAACAATGCTTTGAATAAATCAACCTCAATTTGCTAAACATTCTGCATGTTTTAAGACCATGAGGGAAAAAAAAAGGTATTTTTCCATATTTACAGAAGGTTACAGACTTGAAATGACATGACTTAGCACTATTCCTTAATTTAAGTCTTTGATCCTTTAAACAATTAATTTCATAGGGAACTGGAGATTTTGCTTTCATGTGTAGATATAGATAGATAGATGTAGATACATAGATGTATAGATACCAATATACCAATATGCATATTTCCATGTAAGCAATTACTAGACCACGTTGTGTTCAAAGGCTTTTTCTTTGGATATCTGTAATAAATAGAGGTTTTATGTAATAATCCACAAATATCAAAAAAGGTTCTGCTAAAAGCCAAAGTCCAAAGCAGTTCAGCCCCAGGAGAACGCTTTGCATTTTTGTGGAATCAGGCTAGCCTATACAAGAAAGGAGTTATTAGAACTGTTTCTTTCCTTCTCTTTTTTTTTTTTTAAATAGGTTTTTTTTTTATAAATCCAGTAGTAAAAAATTGTTCTGAAATACTTTCAGCTGCACAAAAGATTGGAAAAAGCTGTAACTGCTGCTGGAATTCATTCACAGAATACTTGTAATTCAGTTAGAATTGGTTAATAAGTATCCTGAATTTGCTGGTGACACTATTCCTTTCTCATGTCTCCTCTTCCCTTCTACGTTCTCATTCGCTTTTCATTGATTTCCTTGATTTTATTCAGAGTTTGCTCTGGTCCTGCTGCTTACTTACTTACTTACTGCAGCTTCTTACTGCATAAAGTACTGAGAGAAACGTACTGAAACCCCACCCAGTTTCCACTCTATAGCCCATATTATGTCAGGTATTTTAGCTTTAAATTCCTTCTTCTCTTCATCCCCTCTCTACCTCTGTATTGCTCTTGGGAAAAGAACCATATATTTATCTTATTTTGATTTGAAAGGTAATAAATTCAATTACTTTCCCCAAGTGAAGTCTGTTTTGTCCATGAGTGTAATTCCTGAGTGATCTTTCCCTGTTCTTATCTCAACCCATTAACTTTTCTTTTTTTTTTTTTTCTTTCCCCTGACCAGGTAAGGAGAGGAGTGAAAGAGCAGCTTTGCTTGGGCAACCCACCTCAAATCCTTTCTGCCTGTGACCCTGAATTTGAATCAATCTAGCAGTCCCTCTGTTTACTGCAGGCCAATTCCCCAGCTTTTCCTCCTTCCAGAGGACTGCATATGTTTGTGTATTTGTGAGTGTGTTTGTGTACATATGTTTGTGTATCTCCCTTCTTTACTGCTTTTGAGAGTTTAATGCCCCGGATCTTTGCTCTAATGAGCTGTATACTAACGTTTTCCATACTTACCAAAATCTTTCATGATAATCTGCTGTTGCACATTTCTCCTCTTAACTGTCCTCACTCCCTTTCAACAAGTGATAGTACAAGACATTTCCAACAACATAGCTGGAGCCTGTAGATTAAGCTACGTGGGAGGTATAATGAGCCAAAACTAATAAAGAAAATGTTCCAAATGTCACCCACCAATAGAGTCACTGGTTTAGACTTCAGATTTCTAGTTTTGTATGAGTTGTGGACAATGACATTTCAGATTCCTCTTTTTTGACAGGAACTGTCAATAAAAAAAAAGCTTAGCAACAGGAAAACTGTTGCAAATGTCTTCTGCCAGAGTGTCAGCAGCATGCCCAAAATTTTCCATAACAGATACAGTCCCGGATAAAAACAAGTTCAAGGTTGTGTAACACAAACTAAAACTTGGGCTGCTTCACTTATTTCAAGGGCGTGAGACAAAGCAGGTAAGGCTTCTTGCTCTGGCTCTAAGTGCATGAGATTAAATGTCAGTGCTTAAGCAATCATTTAGGCTGGTACATCAAGAGTGGTTGGATATGAATACTCCCCATGCCACTCACCTCTCTGCCCTCAGCTGAAGATTACACTAGCTCTTCACATCACCTCAGCTCAGGCAGTATTTTGTCATTTCAGACGTATTATCAGAGCAGCATTATGTGCTTGCACAGGAAGAAATATCTCCCCTTATACAGTGAATTTAAGGTGTAGAGATGTGAGTTATACAGTTACTGTAGGCACCATTTTTTTCTCCTTTTTACAAGGGCTTAGCTATTTTGTTGGGATATTTTATCACAGAGGAACAAAATGTATTTGTAAAGTATGTCAAACAGTATGTTATTCTCATGGCAACATAGCTGTACCACAGCTGAGCTGATTAATACCACATCACCAGGTCTGGGTCTGGTCACCCGGTCATTGGCCTGGAATACATGTTCATGGAAAGTACTGCTGAGTACATGGGAGTATCCGTCATGCCTGGGAGATGGGAGGGTCTTTTTCCATAAGTTTTCTTCCAACATGCATTTACCTCAATTTGCCTTCATTGAAAATCTCACCAAAAATATTACTTTTCCAGGACAATAGTACAACAGTAATATTACTTTTCCCAGGACAAAAGAACAAATGGTTAAGAATTTTTTTAAAATGTTTTCTTGCCTTCAATGCTTTACAGACCTTATTCAAATGTAGTCTTAGAGCAAGACTTTAATTTGTTAAGTTTTTAATTACAACATTTTGTTTTCATAAATGTTTTACTGCTTCCTCTTGGCCACGGTGTATAAGCTGATCTCTTCCGAATATGCTACTCTAGATATGTCTTAGAGAACATACTTCATGAAATCTTTTCCACCAAAACATTTACATTTTTTTATTTATTGGTAGGAGGTTCAGTTGGGATCTCTCAGAGTTTATTCAGCTGTGACAGGTCATGTCACATATGGGCCTGTTACATATGTCTGCAGCAGAAAATAACCTTCCCAGGTACCAATCACAACCTCATAAATTTTTCTCATCCTCCTACTGTCTGATCTGATTCTCGTCTTGTACATCCAAGACAGAAAGGATAAGGCTGAAGAAATCCAGGCAGCAATGTAAGTATGAAGTCCATTTCTGGTTAAACTCCAACTTAGGCATTCAAAAGGCATTCAGTCCCAAATATAAGACTAAAATCTGTTTCAAATCTGTAACCTTTAATATTTCTTTCACTTTCAAACAACACTTGGCATATCTGGTACCCTTTATGTGTCACAAGGGATATTGGTGAAGTGTTGCCTGAATTTTTGCACCCCGGTGGGGGGTCTGGTTTATCTTTTCTAGTCTGGATGATGTAGAAGTTATGTCAGGCAGAAAAGTAGAAGGTATATCCCAGTCAGTGGCTCACTAAGTCACCTTGATACATGCATAACAGATATCTTATATTGATACTGTAGCTATTTTATAACAAAGTATCAGCAGATCAGTTTCCATTTCTTGACATTTAGCACTGAATCTTACTCCCACTTGTAAACTAAGAAACATCTCTGTTAAAGCTAGAATTTGGTCGGTGGCATTCCTGAACTACTGGGTTGCTCAAAGTTTATCAAAAGAAAGCTTCCTCCTGTGGCAGCCATGGGAAATATCTCAGGGAGGAGAAGGATCAGTAACAGATTGATGAGCTCTGCCCGGCCGTGAGATCATTTGACACCTTCCTTTTTCCCACACAGCTCTGAAAGACAAAGAAGTGAGGACTGTGGTCGGTAAGAAAAGAGAAAACAGAAACAGCATTGCCTAACACCATTTGAAAAACGTGAACTCTGTCCCCTTTACAAGATGAATGGTTTAAAGTTCAAGAGAGTCTATATACTAAATCATATCCCTACTCCCTCCTTGATGCCAGCCCTTAGAGAACAGCTGGCCTTAAATTTCTTGTCATTACTTCAGAGAAGTGGAGAATAAATATCAGAGAAGGGTAGGAGGACTTTGCCACTAATTTATCAGATGGGGTTCTCCTATGTGCCAGGGAAGCTGCTATTTATCTTTTTCATGTCTTTTCTTAATCCCAGTCCTGACAGTCCAGCTTCCTGCTTCTCTTTCTCACTTAATCTGGTGTTCATATTTCAGGAAAAAATAAAGTTCCCAAAACTGAAGAAGGCCAACATTACATGTGTCTGTGCTGCTGAGTTAGTTTCCACATGTATTATTAGAAGATTCAAACTTATGATAAAAGATATGGGGGAATTCAAACCAGCAGAGTCAACTTTATCAGATATTTACACCATCCAGGTAGAAATCCACAGATGTCCCAAGTGTTAGCCCTAACTCAGTATACTTTTTTTTCAAGCAGTCTATTCAGCTCAGTCTTTGGAATATTCATGTCTTTCCTAGTAAACACTGATGGCAGGTCTTCTCAGAGGCCATCTCTTTTTATGTCCCTCTGGAGATCTAGCAACTAGGTCCCCCACGGATCTGTTGCTTAACAGCTTCCTGACTAACCCTAATGCCATAGGGACATCAGCAATTAATTCTTACATGTAAAAAATGTTCTACTCCTTGAAAACCTCACTGCAGTTTTATCAGACTTAACTGTGGATGCTCATGGCACAACCAGCTTCCAAAAACACCCTGGTAAAATTGGAAGTTCTATTATGAATAGACTTTCTGGAGTTTTTTGTCTCTCCCTGCCAATCTCATTTAGCACAACAATCCTATCTATGATCATGGCTATGCATTAAGTCCTTTACCCCTTCAAAGATCATTATAGACCAATAAAGTTTCTCTACTCAGATGAAAAATCAGATAATAGGGCTATATTTCAGCTACATCATTTTATACAGCTTAGTAATGACCTGTCTGAAAAGTTGTCTACATTACTATGGACCTGGTCTACTTTGCAATGCCCAGAGTGCTTGGGAAGTCCACAGCAGCCATCTTTGGATAGGGTTAATAAAACATGAGGAAAAACCAAGACATTAATTCTCCCTTTCCTTATGGCATTTGCAAAGGTCAGAGCCTTTCCTGGGCAAAGGTAGTGCCTGCTTCATTGTCTCCACACACTACCAGCTGACGCCAACAGCATTCTGTACCCATTTACACAAGCTCATGGCATCTGTGAGGCACTGGCAGTTCATCTCAGACAGCTGTATTCATCCACTGCTCCTCTTAATACCATTGTACCCTTCTTCACTGTTCAAAATGAAATAATGCCAACTTCTTTATCTACTAGCTTGGTGAGTGATCCAAGATGCGCTCAAAATAGCGTGCAATAAATCCTTCCCTAAAAATAATTCCTTCCTTCTTCCAGCCATATGTTTTGGGCAGAATATCTGGGTAACTGAAAATTGTTTCAGTGGTTACTAGCTATCCATCCCTCATCCTTCCAGAAACTATCTCCACCAGTGCCATCGAGCTCAGCAGTAAAATGAGAAGCCACTTAGCTACTCCAAACTTTGTAATAGATTCATGGAACATTTCAGCACAGGATGTACCTGTCCTGGGCTGAATCAATTCAACAATGAATGAGAATACTGTTCAAGGAATTTTTGCAGAGACTAAACTACAATGGGTTTTAAGCTAAAGCAAAACCATCTGAGGAATGAACGAGGAGTCTGTGCAAGAGAAAGAGGAGCCTGTGCAAGAGTCTGTGTGAGACTGGGGATAGAACTGAGACTGGCCAGAAAACTGATTGCAGCAAGACAAAAGTCTGTGACTGAGTTGGATTGCTTGAGGATGGTGCAGCAGGTTCAAATGGTGGGAAATACTGGGGCAATTTCAGGCTCTTCTGAAGCTGAACCTGGAACAGGCCCCAGAACCCCCTTGTGTCATACATATGTGGCCCTGTGCTTCCCTGCAAGAATCGATCACTCATAGCCCAGTCAGCAGGTAAGAAGGGAGCAGACCTGCCCTCTGGGTGAAAACTGGCTGGCAAGTTTCAGCTTCCAAACTGCAGCAGGTATTGCTGAGATTATATAGAATGTGCCCCTGCAAAGGTTCATAAATATATCAATGATGGGTGGACTTTCATAGGTAGATTTAAAAACACACACTTGACACAAGAGCCATCATTCCTCCAAATCTCAAATCACTTCTCTTGAGAAAAAAATGCTAGAACTTTTCTGAGAGAAGATGATCAAAATAATTTTAAAGGCTGAAAACATTTTTGAACATAATTCTTGGAAATTGATGGCAATTTTGGCAGAAATTTTCAAAAAATTATTCCAGCTTGGAAAACTTCCACTCAAATGGTCAACCTTTGGCAAAGTCATTATGAAACAGCCTCCAGCTCTTTATGAAAATGTGACAGACAAGCTTAATAATAGGCAGTGTTATCAGCTGGGCTATATAATGCATAGCTGAGTGCATATGTACTGATGTAGCTAACTATTGAAGACATTCCTGTTTATAAAAGGATTTACCCTTCCCACACAGATCTGAAGTGAATGGTCTGCAGTGCTAAGAAAGTTTTTATTGGCAAGTGTATGATATGACTGCATACCTACATGTGGCAAAGCCACAACTGATTTTAAAACATCATGCCAACACAGACTCTATGCCAGAAAATACCACTGTGTTTTTTGTCTCCATCACATGCTTTAGAAATTGTTTAGACAGTTAAAGTTTTTCTTTTTTCCTGGTTTTTATAAATTCTCTATTTTGTGTATTTCCTTTTATAACTCTTTTTAATGAAGGAAAGGTAACTTTGATCCCTAGGCACATGAATATTAAACAAAATGTATATTTTTATTTGAACAAAAATATGCTAATTTTAAGATCTGACTTCTGTGACTTACTAGACCCCAGATCAAACACTGTGTGTGAACTTGTCATGGGATGCTGAACTGTGTAGCTATGGTGATCCTTCAGCCTCCTAAATATTCAAAAACAAAGACTCACTTCTCTCTGATGCACTGGCAAAGGAAAGTGAAAGGTTATATGTCTGAAGCAAGAAAACAAGAAAATTCTGTAGCTATGTAATCTGGCTACATATTATGTGATCATAAAAACAAAATATCCTTGGATATTCTTATCTAGATACTAGAAGAAAATAAGTGGCTATGATTACAACAGTGAGGGAGCTGTGCAACAGCAGAGTCTTACTACTCTGGACACATTACTTATGATAAGTTGCAGTGCAATTAGGCCCTGTCATGTCAAACTCTCAAAACTTTTTTAGACTCCTCTCTGAAAAAAAAAATTTCTAAGTATAAGACTTCAATGTGCATGTCACCCAAACTGATAAAGCAATACTGGAGAAATGCACATAACACATCAGAGTCATACTGTTTTTTTGCAAGGGCAGATTAATAGATACTCACAGATGCAGGGATCTTTCTGGTTTCCATATATCTTCATAATAAACTAGATTGAAAAAAAAAAAAAAGACAGAATATTGTCTCAATGTCTGTTAGCTACAGTGATATTTTTCCATTTTAGGTACTGTATTTAGATTTCCCATGCAACTACCTTGCCAAATGTTTATCTAAACATCTTCATTAGAATAAAAACCTTCAGATAGTCAGAACGTCCTGTCCATGACACTAAATTTCTTTTTTTGTTTCATGTCATGCACTAATCTCTGAGATAAGTCATAGAATCATATAATGGCTGGGGTTGGAAGGTACCTTAAAAATAATCTGCTTCCAACCCCCATGCTGTGGGGCGGGACACTTTCCACTCGACCATGTTTCCCAAAGCCCCATCTCACCTAATCTTAGAAACTTCCAGGCATGGGGCCTCCACAGCTTCCCTGGGCCAGGAGCTCACCACCCTCACAAGAAAGAATTTCTTNAATCATATAATGGCTGGGGTTGGAAGGTACCTTAAAAATAATCTGCTGTTTGTCATGCACTAATTTTTGTTTGTCATGCACTAATCTCCGAGATAATTCATAGAATCATATAATGGCTGGGGTTGGAAGGTACCTTAAAAATAATCTGCTGTTTGTCATGCACTAATTTTTGTTTGTCATGCACTAATCTCCGAGATAAGTCATAGAATCATATAATGGCTGGGGTTGGAAGGTACCTTAAAAATAATCTGATTCCAACCCCCATGCTGTGGGGCGGGACACTTTCCACTCGACCATGTTTCCCAAAGCCCCATCTCACCTAATCTTAGAAACTTCCAGGAATGGGGCCTCCACAGCTTCCCTGGGCCAGGAGCTCACCACCCTCACAAGAAAGAATTTCTTCCAAAAATCTTATCTAAACCTACCTTCTTTCAGTTTAAAGCTATTTCCCTCCTACTAAATGCCCTTGGGAAAAGTCCCTCTCTGGTTCTCTTGTAGCCCCCTTTAGGTACTAGAAGGCTGCCANGTCCCTCTCTGGTTCTCTTGTAGCCCCCTTTAGGTACTAGAAGGCTGCCATGAGGTCTCCCCAGAGCCTTCTCTTCTCCAGGCTGAACAACACAACTCTCTCTTCGCAGGAGAGGTGGTCCAGTCCTCTTATCAACTTAGTGGCCCTCCTCTGGACATCAATAGGTCGATGTCCTTCCTCAGCTGGGGAACCCAGAGCTGGACACAGCACTCCAGGTGAGATCCCATGAGGGCAGAGTAGAGGGGCAGAATCCCCTCCCTTGACCTGCTGGCCACTCTGCTTTTTATGCAGTCCAGGACAAGCTGGGCTTTCTGGGCTGCAAGTGCACGTTGTTGGCTCACGTCAAGCTTCTCATCCACCAAGACCCCCAAGTCCTTCTCCTCAGGGCTGCTCTCAACCCCTTCTCTACCCAGCCTGCACATGTGCTTGGGAATGCCCTGACCCAGGTGCCTGACCTTGCACTTGGCCTTGTCGAACTTCATGAGGTTCACACAGGCCTCACCTCTGAAGCCTGCCAAGGTCTGTTTGGATGGCACCACTTGCCTCCAGCCTGTGGCTGCACCGCACAGCTTGGTGTCGTCAGCAAATTTCCCAAGGGTGCACTCAATCCCCCTCTCCATATCACCAACAAAGGTACTAAATGGTGCTGGTTCCAAAACCAATGCCTGAGGAACATCACTTACCACTGGTCTCCCTGTGGACATAGAGCTCTTGACTTCAACTCTTTGAATGAGAGTCTTCCTTTTTTCCCTTTTTAAAAGTGAGACTTACATTCTCCCTTGTCGAGTCAGTGGGAACTTCACTGCCACAACTTTTTAAATATGATGGACAGCGGCTTAGCCACTTCATCCACCAGTTCCCCCAAGACCTGTGGGTTCACTCATCAGGTCCCATAGACTGGTGGACCTTCAGAATCCTTTTATGGCCTTGAACCTAATCTTCTCTTACAGTGGGCTGTTCATTCTCCCAGTCCCTGCCTTTCCCTTCAGTGACTGGTGTGGCTGAAGTAGTTGATGGTGAAGACTGAGGAAAAATAGCTATTGAGTACCTTAGCCTTCTGCAGGTCCTGGGTCACCAGGTTTCCCATTTTTTCTTGAAGAGGGCCCACATTTTCCCTTGTCTTCCTTTCATCACTGACATACCTATACAAACTTTTCTTCTTGTTCACACTTCAGTGTCCAGCTTGGCATTTTTATTTTTTCTCTACACATTCATTGCAGGCTTTTCAATACAGCTGTATACTAAAAAACTTGGTCTTCATTGTCCGGTTCAGCTCAATTGAAGCTGTTCTTGGAAAAAATCATTTTCTTCCAAGATATTTTCTGTGTTCTATGATGCTTTAATTTATTTTTTATCTATTTTATTTATTATTGCAATTTGCTTTCTCGAGCATTGCCTTGAGCGCCTTGGAGGGGTTGGAAGTTGGTGGCTATGTAAATAAACTTAGTATTATTCCAGATGTTTGTTTCATTTGAGGGCCAAATTCTACTCACAATTAGAATAGGGAAATCCTGCTGTCTTCAGTGTGATTGCCACAGAAAAAGGAAAGCAAGCACTGGCCCTGAGTCTCTTTTTTAGTAATTTTTTGTTTATCTCACATCTTTACCAAGACAGCCTTTTAAGTTGTAGACAGGCTACAAATTTTATTTTAGTAATGTAATTATTTATCTCCTCTCAAGAATCCATTCTACCTCTGCACAGGTGTCCTGTTAATCCTTTCCATTATAGACATCTAGCAATACTTTAGTTCCTACATCAGGTACCCAAACTCCATATTCTGTACCAAGAGAGGAAAAAGACTGCTCCAAATCTAAAGAACAAGTAGCAAAGATGTACAGAGAATTCTAGAGGGGCTGCAGTAACCTAAAAATCTTACTGGGGGCCATTTTGTAAAATTCTTTGCAAGTTAAATCTTCAGCAGTTTTCCACTACTTTCACACAGTATCTGTATTAAAGTTCTATTGTTTTGCTTATCCTGTGCTTTCCATTTCCATTTAAATTATTTTAATTATTTATTTAGTCCTCTCTAAAGGCCTTTTTCCCTTAAGTAAGAGCCCTAAATATTGAGTTCCCAGATCAGGTGTTGGACCAGTGCCATCCTTGCCATTCTCCTCACAGGCGAGAGTGGCAGGTTCTCAGAATGTGCACCAGGCAGAAAAATGTACAACTCACTAAAAAGATTTTAAGACTTCAGGACGCACCTTTTGACCTCTTTAGTGTAGAAACCTTGACTCTATACCTCTACGGTAACTGGAAAGATATTATTTCTGTCTAAATAATAGTACTGGATATTCAGATCCAAAAATAAATGCTCTAAAGTGGAAAGTGCCGGTCACACAAGACTCCTGCCAACAGGCAAATGCTCAAAAAAGATGGGAAACAAAATTCATGATTTCTTGCATAGTGTACAAAATGATTCTGTGTTAAATGAAAAATAAAAGCAATAATTGCTACCATTCATATTGTAGTTTATGAAAAGGTAATTTGCTGTCAGCAAAAGTTACATAAAAATTATAAAAATAACTGTAGTATCAGTTTTAAAGTAATTTTTTCAAACTATTTTGATCCTTCCCAGAAGGAGTCCAATATATCGACAAACAACTTTTGCTCTGTTTTTGTCCAAGTGTTGTATGAGGTGGGAAAGGAGCAGTCCTTCCAACAGACCTTTGGTTTGACATAGATTTTGTGGATGCTGAATGTTTTCCAGGATCCAAAAAGTGATTATACAAAGTTATGAAGAAAACACCCATAACAGTGGTTAAAATAATGACACCATATCTATCTCAACCAGTCCCTATGACCAAGATTTTCGGAAGCTGAGAGTTTATACCAAGTGAGTATGTTTTCATAAGTAATAGTCAGATGTCAGACATGGGGCCAGTCAGTACTTTGGTTTGGTTTGGTAGGTCATTCTGACAAGCACTGCATCTTGGAAAAAAATTAGATTAAAGCTAGGCAAATGTAGTTTAAATCTGAGTTTGCAATATGTAAATATATTTGATCAAGTATTTTTCTGAAGTACCTTACCCTCCTTCTGAATGCCCCATGTCCCAAACCTCAACTTCACTTTAGCTTGTAGTTTAAAATGTAATAAAAAAAATTTCTTACATCTCAAAGAGATTGTCCCTCTTTTTAAAGACCACTGGTATTCTGCCTACTTAGCTTATAAATCAAGCTTCTGAAGAATTCAACAAGAAGTGTTTAAAATTCAGGCAACAGTATTTAAGATAAGAACCAGAGCTGTCATGGAACCAGCAACAGGGCATATTAACACGTCACTAAGTAAAACGGTCTTTGCTAATTAAATGGATAAATAAATGGAAAATATGATGAACAAGATGTCCAGCAGAAAGCCTTTGAACCCAGAGTAAATTTCTGCTATGGGGTTACACATAAAAACACTTGCAGAACAAGAGACCTGAGCTGTGCCCTGAGCAGAGTCCTGCCAAGTCACAGTGTGTAGCTGAGGAGGGCGGTGACTGCCACAGTTGTCGTACATGATTTAAACTCTGCTGTATCTTCCACCGTATATCACTGTATATCACTGAGGCTCCTGTATTACCAGTGACAAATATGGGTATTCAGAATTAAATTTTCTGGTAACGTGAAGGTAGAGGTCAGGTAATCTGCTAGGCATGAGGGTTGACAGCCACAGAGGGAGCAAATTCAAAGGAAAACAACGCCAGGAAGGTGGCTGTGTAGTACACCTCTTTCCCTGTCCTCACACAGAAAACTTACACTGCTCCTGAAGAGGTGGAAAGAAGGAGGGTAATAAGCATCTTACACTTACAAAAATACTGGTCTGTAGTTACACACATCCACCAGAACTTCAATTTCCTGTCCTCTCTACTGGAAAAATGAGACAAGCAGCAAACAGAAGATGCAGCAAAAGCAGCTTCACAGGAGAAACCATTAGGAGCAACTTAGGGCAAGAATGTGTGGTTATTTAGTATGTCCTGTGTGTCAGTTTACATACATATTCTAAATAAACAAAAGATAGAAAAAAATTTAAACAGGCGTTAGAAAGCAGCCTAGCAGCTCCAGCACGACCTACCTTTTGCAAAGCTATTGTGCCTTAAATAGCACATCGTGCTGCATAAGGTCACAGGAGGAAAGTGCGTATGTTTCCCATTTGAGGTTAATTACACAAAATTAAAGCTGTTCCATGGCCATAGGAATTAATGTTTGATTTCCAGTGGCTTTGTGTCTTGTGACTGGCTGGATGCTTTATTGAACCATTACAGGGCTGTCTAGCAGAGAGCAATTTTGACTATCAAGTGGGTTTATCTGGTGTCTGATAAAGTTCAAACTCACAGCTCACACTTTTCTCATACATTGGTCATTCAAAGATCTCTCTCCATCTCTTCCTAACACATCTCATTACTAGTCTGAACATAACTATCACTATGAATGATTCTGCCTGGTTTTCAGCAAATCTAAATGTCGGGATTGCTAGTGATTGCTAATGGCCCCACAAAGCAAATTAATTGTTGCAAGCCACATGCTTTTGAGATCCAGCCATTTACTGAAAATTAATTTATCTGCCTGACTCATTAAATTCAAGCAAGACCTGAAGTGTTGTGACTAGCATATACTGGAAGTTTTACCACTTTTATGCATTTATTGCACATTATAAGCAGAAAAGCAAAATGACACTAGATGACCTTGCATGGGAAAAAGACCTGGCATAATACCAGTTAGAAAATCTGCCAAAATATTGCTTTGTTTAAATTGGCCTAATGCTTTTCAGACGCTGATATCTTTGACTGATGTCCCTGCCAAGAAGATTATGAAGTGCTGAGTTGTTTAAGAACACTGTATCTTGATTTGCTTTAGTAGTTTTACCTTTTGAAATGTGGTAAAACTTTCTAATGTTAGAATAAACATATAACTAGAAGAAGCATATAGCTACAAAAAAGAGAATTCACAATTGTTCCTTGAGTCAGTCATCATAAAGGTTTGGACAGTTTGGGACAGGCTCTAATGAGAAAGATAAAGTAGTCCAGGTTTATTCTTTTCCTCTCTTTGATAAGTATTTGGTCAAAAAAAAATTCCATATGTTCTTCTTGTAAACACTGTAACACAGTTTCCCTAGCTTAATGCAAAAAAAACCTGCTCCAATAAACTTGAAAATTGTTCAAGTCAGAAAGGCTTCTGTGAATATAAATGTGTATTTTTAAAATCATGTGTAACTCTTTTTCTCTGGAATTTAAAGGCCAACCTGTAGTACTGTTTCTAGAGTTCAAACACATAGTAGATTTTTTCTTTTAATTGGTTCTAACGAATCATTAATCTCTATTATCACATGGTCTGTAATTCTTACTGCAATTATATTAGTGCTAATGCTTTTACCTCAATTAAAACCTCACACTTTATGTCTGTTTACCAAAACTAAAAATTCTATCCTATTTATAACTGGAAACTTAATTCATAAATAAGTTTCATACATCAGCCAGTCAAAGAGTAATACAGTTACCCATGACTTGTGTAACTATTGGATAAATCTTCCTGGGAATTTTGGATTGAAATGCCATGTGTAATCTGCTTCTAGTAATCTTTGCAAAGGGATTTGTGCAGAAAATGAGAATCAAATATGGTCATATGTCTGTACTTTCAATTATACTGTGCTTTTTTTGTTTTCCCAGTTGAAATTGGGATTTCATTTTTCTGTGCTCAGTTACATCCAAAGAAAGATTCCATTAAATTATGTTTACATTATGTTACATTTAAATTATATATTACATTTTTAGTGTAAGTATCAAACATTTTTATTATTTATCCAGAAAGAAACTTTAAGAACTTTTTGATAAATCTTCCTGAGATATTTTAACCTTTGCAATCAAAAGAAATAGCATCTGTGACACCTAATGGGATTTGAAAAGCATCTGTGTGCAAAAGAGACGTGGTAATCCTGCCAGCTACATAAAATTGACATACTTGTGCAGGTCTTCTCTTCTCATAGTAGAAAAGAATTAATCACCACCTCCATGAGGGCAATAAAGAAATCTATGTATTTTAAAATAGTAAATATTGGCTCTTTCTGGTACCCACTGATGAGAAGCCTGCAAGAAGAAGGAGTGCTGAATACAAGCAGCTGACTGGAAATACATTTTCTCAGATATGACTCCACACTATAAGTAATTATAATTCTGTTTACTGTATTACAGTTAATGTAATCAATTATGTTAAATGTATTAATGTATAATAACTATTTAAGACCATTTCAGATTTCAGAATCCACTTCCTTGGACAAAGGTTCTGGCTACATGAAATCTCAGTTACTATATTTTGAGGGTTAATATTAAGTTTTTTTAATATTTAGAATTGCTATGGCATAAATTTATTAAGGAGCACGTCTGCTAAAAGGGGGAAAAGACACTTGAATCTCAGGCTGAAGAATTGCATGTCAGACATGCAGCACTCAGTAAGAGTTGTCTTGGGGCTGCCATGCACAAGGAGGAGTTGCAGAGTGAGAAGATTCCAACACAAAATAGGGCAGATAACCCCAGTCTAGGCAGCAGCCCACAACTCCAAGAACCATCAGAATCATGGGAGCTCCTCTAGAAAAGAAAGCCTTGTACAAAACAAAACTGACACACTGTAAAGCAGCCTTGGTCAGTACTAAGCCTCTCTGGGAAGGCAGGAAACAAAAGCAGACAAAGTTTTAGAGTGGTGGGCAGGGAATTGGTGGCCAAAATGAGTTAATAAAGGCTGTTGTGTAAGAGTGACATTTTTTCATGTGAGATCTTTTCAAGGATTTCACACACTTTTCAAAGGCATGCGTTTCTCTAGCACGCACTGGTAGTGAACAGGCTATGCCATTCAGCTTTTGAGTATCTGTCTTCCAAACTTCCAGAAATTAATTCAGCCAGATTTTTCTGAAATCTCCCTAATTATATGACAAGGCTTTTATAGTGAAAGTGAGATCTTTAAAAATATTCGTTGCTTCCAAAATATATGCCTCCAACAGTGTTCTTGGCCCAGAAGACAGAAATGGGATATCCACTAGTAAACATGCATTTGTTTAATTTAATCTAACAAAATACAGAGAAGCTGATATTTTCTAAAGTATCTTGAGAATTTTAAGTTTTCACTACAATTACCACTAGGCCCTATCTAAAGAGTGAGAAATGGATTATTATTTTGGTTTGTCAGATTTTAAACTGGTGTGATTAAAATGTGACTTGAATAGAAATGTGGGTTTTTTTCTTTTTTCTGACACCATAAGCCTCTAATTCGGCAAATTTCGTAAGTATGTACTTTCTTTGAGGTATATCACTAGTCCCACTACTTATAGGCTTAAAATTAAAGACACGTTTAAATTCTATTTTGGCTGAGACCCTAAATTAAAGCTGATTTCAGTTAAGTGATTGAAGTCGCACTGAGCTAGTAAGAATAGAGACAGACTCTTGTCTAAGCTTCCTGAGCCCTGTTGAACTGAGACTCTGATGTGTCTTGGTATTAGAGTCAAGTCTGGCATAGAAAAATCTAACTTAGTTTTGCTCCTAGCTTCCAGTTCAAAGGCATCATTCTTCTCTCTCTTTTTAAATACTTCAAAAACATGCAGACTTCTCTTAATCAAATTAAAATATGGCAGTGTCATGTAAAGGGCGTTTTCTGAGAATTACTCCTGTCATCAAATACTAACATTACAACACTAATACTGCACTCAGTGTTATACAGAGAAATGTGAGTCCTGAAGGGCCAAATTCTATTTGTAATCACATTTAACATGGGGCCTGAAGGAAAGGTAGTGCTCTGGGATGCCGCAAAACAGCTGGGTAAAAGAACATTTGGGTTTTATTTTGTCACAGTTTGATATTTGAAATTTGGTTCCTGCTGCCGAATTCTGACTGTTCAGGCTCTTCTAACCTTAATATTCAAATTACTTTAAAATTAAAGTTTATCTCTCAAGAAGTATAACATAGGAAGCTATAATTGTATTTAAACGACTAGGTTTTGATGCCTGTGAACAACCATGGCAGCTTAACTACATCTCTACACACACAAATCCCTAGTTTCCAGATGAAAAAATAATAAACAGTGCATGCAAATGAACAGAGTGTAATGCAGAGACCATCCACCCAAACTTCTCAAAACATGGCCTCAAGACAAATTAAGAAAAAGGCAGAAGAAAAATGCAAGAAAAGGCTTTCAATCTGTCTTTTCCAAGTTAAGGGTTCTGTTTCCCCAGAAGAAGACAAAGCAACCAAAAAATACTCAATCCCCAATGTCTTGGTTTAGCTGTCTGTCAGGGAATTCCATGTTTGCTTTACAACAGTTGATAATATTCACAATATTCAATTTGTAACTCCAGGAAAACAGCAGTAATAAAAAGGCACTTGGTCTGAAGGATAAATCCAAGATCCTGACTGGTTTAAACAATACCTCAGTGCTCCTGCAAAACTTTAGTGTTGTTCCTCAGTCAGTGTCAGTCTACTCAACTCCAAACATTAAAAGATCAGAACTTAAATATTTTCATCTCAGACCAGATAAAAGGTGAAATACCAAATTCCTATCAAGCAAAGATTCGGAAATTTTTATTCAAAAATTTCTCTATGGCTTTTTTTTTTTGCATTTGAGGGATTTAACAGTTTCATGACTAAGTTTTTGAAATTACCTGATATACTCAGTCTGTTTAACAGTGAACAAATATGTGGTTTATGGTAAATATAGATTTATGATAAATATAAATACCAATCCAGAATCAAGATTCCATCACATTAGACATTGAACCAATAAGGTAGTAACATCTTCCCATCAGAACTTACAGTCAGTATTAAACAGGTAGGTGAAATACACATATAAAAGGAAACTGGGGCAGGAGAGTGAGGTTGTGGAGAGGAAAAGTGAGTAAAATAAAATAATACAAATTTAACAAAGGTTCACAAGCCTTGGCTTGTCACTTTAGACACTGAAACCTTTAAAGTGCAGATCTTGTAGTTAATGAGCCTTCACTAAAAGAAAAGGGGTTGGGTTTTTTAAAATCAAAAGCAAACATCACCAAACCCCAACATTTTTACACTGCAGTATCAGCTTATTTTCAACTCCATCAGATGTTCAGGCTTGAAGGCTAAGACTAAGGCTAAGTTTTCCCCCTCTACACAATGCAAACCTCTCATAAACTTCGCCTTTGAGAAAAAAAATCTATTTAAGTAACTCTTGAAATAACATGCAGATCACAGTTGTCTCAAAAACACTGTAAGAAAAAATAAAAACAACCACTCCATGAAAATGAGCTAAACTATGCTCATTATCTCTTTGGTCTGCTAGTAATAGAGTTATTCTCCCCTCCACATTTAACTCCATCTTTAAGCTGCTCATCCCTTTCACACAAGCAGTGTCTGGTCGCTCAGTGTGCCTTTTGTCTGGCTGCTGAAGGTAGTACTGAATTATTCCTTTAACACCAGCAATGCAAGATAATGATCAGCTACAGCCAAGGCAGAGGCTAGAGTAACAGCATGCTTCTGGGTTTTGTCATGTATTTCTATATAATATTTTATCTTTAATATTAATTTGTACTATAGATACTAGGGAAAAAAAGCTAAGAGAACAAAGTAGACTTTTTTCCCATCTGCTTGGCAGAAGCTTTTATTTAAAAAAAAAGAGGTAGAAGTACATGACTGAAGAGCACATTTCTGTTGACATCAACTCCAACTGCGACCATTCCACAAGTAGCTTTGCTAAGCTACTAAGGGACCAAAGGGACATAAGGAACATTGTACTTATATGCATTTTCTTGGGTCATCGATGAATCAATTGAAACTGTAAGCAGCATCAACCAGACTCGTTGAGGTGACCTTCCAAGGCTTCTTCATATAAAAGAACTATGCAAAGTGTGCTTCCAAGTTTTTAAAGCCAGCATAGCGAATATTCAGTCCCAAAAATACAAGTTTAGTTGCTGGGTTTTTTCCAAGTGAATAATGTGAACATTAAAAGAACAAGTATCAACAAATGTTCTCTTCCTCTCCTCTCCTCTCCTCTCCTTGATTCCTTCTCCCTCTACCTTTTCTTTTTTAAATTATGTTGCTAAAAAGAGTAAAGGAATTAATTTATACCTTTCCCAGATGAAGATAAGAACAATTATATAAAGAGAAAGTAAAGATTTTCCTTATCCTGCCTGATAAGGAAATGAATAATCAGTCCGGGTTAATTCTAGAATCTGATGAGAACATAAAACCTAAATAGTATAAATCATAAAAAGCAGTTATTAAAATAGGTGTCAGTGTTAAGGTATCAAACAATATTTTCATGGAGCTCACTTCCTTATATTTCAGCGACAGTGTTGGACTTCCTTGAGAAACCAAGCTAAAAAGCTCCATAGGTTGCAGAAACAGTGCCACTATGTAAACGTATTATATCACTGCTTTCCTACCCAAAATAAAAGGAAAAAAAGAAGATGAACACATAAAGATATACATAGCAATTGAATACCCTTGGTTACCTAACGTGACTGGACTAAATATCCTTTTCTCCCATCTTATCAACTTGGGTTGGGAGAAGGCACATCAAAGTCTGCCTCACAGTCAGCTGCAAGACCATGCTTGGTGTAGTGGAGCCACAATATTATTTAGTCAGACTAGATACAGTAAAACTACCCAAGATGAGAGAAGCCTGGGGTTCTGTTCACACCAGCCCCAGTATGGTGGTTCAACTCTGCCTACTCGTGCAGTCTATGCAAAGAGAAAAGGAGCACATACTGCATCAGTGTTGTAGTACTTTATAATCACATCAGTATATGGAACAAAATCTTCCTGAACAACCTCTGACTGCATAGAATAACCATGTTAAGGAAAGGAGGTTGCAAGGACAGCGCAGACAGAACAAAAAAAAGGTTGAAAATTACACTGACAAAGATTAAAAGGCTGCCATGGATGTGCAGACTTTTCTGAGTAATGCCAGGAAGTCTGGATATGTTCCCATACAGAGCTGCTCAGAGCTGCAAATCTTCTAAGCACAACTCCCCGAGGAATAAAACTTGTAAGATAACTGGTAGAATAACAGTGAGAAAAAGAACAATATATTCACAAGTACTGGGAATGGAATTGCCATTAACATTTGCCATCCTTTTATTATGTCAAGTTCATACTCTGTTCCCTAATCTTACAAAGAATTTAATGAACAAGTGTGAGAATTGAGTGAAGAATGGTTGTATTTGATCTGTTGACTGCTGCATAAGACTAAGATAAACAATGAACTATTCAATATGTCCTGTTCCTCTTTTAAATTTTCCATGTCTGCCCTCTGTGGTGCCTATATAATTTGCACTACAAACCAACAAATTCAAGAGAGGTTACTAAAGAAAAAAACCAGAAAAACAGTAAATAGAGCTGAGTTGACTCTTAAGTCCAGTAACAGAATTTCAATGCTTGCTGTGAAAGCACAGGTTACCACTGAAGCTGAAACACTCCAGACACCCAGGAAATGCTTACAGCTGAAATCAGTGAGGAGTGCTCTCCCAAATCATGTGGGATGAATGGTCTGCTGGGAAAGCCCCAGCTGTGGTGAGGCTGAAGGAGTCAATCTGATCATATGAACCCTACCTCCATCAGAAAGCCAGTGGTCCTGTTCTCAACCATCTGAGGTTTGGAAGGAAAACGACAACAGAGGCAGGGGGGAAAGATGCTTTCTTATCCTATTCCTCCTTTCTTGCTCTTTTTTTCTCTCTTTTTCTCTTACACATAGCATCTTTTTACACTGTGGTGTAAAACCAACAAAAGAAGCTGAAAACAGGTACCCAAATCAATGCTGGCTCTGCATCCTTAGCTGGCCTATTAGAACACAGGCTGGGCTTGAGGTCTTATGCTCATGAATGTCTGAGTCAGCACCCAGGCAGATGTTCCATTTTCTGACTTGTTTCTCTTTCCTGACCTCTTCTTTGAACACTTCTTTCTGTGGTCCACCAGGAAATACAATAAGAGTGAGTAGCAACAGAAAATCTAGGAAGTCCAAACCAGCCCAATTATCTTCTCTTTTTATCCCAGAAGAACTATTGTTGTTTTTCCTATAATCTAAAAGACAATTGAAGAAGGGAATTTCCCTATAAAAACTCACAACAGATAAAAGGGAGAGTGATAATGTTTAACTGCAAGTTTTACTTGATATTGCAAGCAATTTAACCATTTTCCCTTGGGTCTGTAATCAAAAGAAAGATTTTTAATGGCAGTTATTGCAATGGGAGTTTGCCAGCAGTAACTTGAAACAAAACCCAGACCATGCTTCACTGTTTATGTTGTAATTGTGCACATGGGTTATGTTAACATCTTATCTTTTGTTGGGCCCCAGGCACCCTACCTTCAACACAACACTTAGGTTACTATTGCTAAATAAAAGTAGGACAAGTCTTTGCTCTCTATAGGTTATATTACCATATAAGAGCACATCCTGAACTGCTTATAGCTTTGCTAAGTTTTAACCATTTGCACACTTGAAGCATTCCCTGCTGTGTATACCTCAGAGACTTCTGCTGGGGAAAATGTCAGCTAATGCGCTTCAGCTACTTCCAAGAAGTAGATTTCTAAGAATTTTGATTAAAAAGTGTTGAGACAAGGAGTGAGGCAAGATGTGATACTGAGATGACTGGACAAGAGCCCACAGGGCATGGATCCCATGCAAAGAAGGGTAAGCAATTACATTATTTATCATAATGCACACTCACAGGGAGACTGAATTAAGGTGGCAAAGGGAACTTGCAATTCTTGGACTTCATAATTTATGAATGCTTGACTTGCAATGTTAATATTGTTATTTTAATGTGCTGGTTTGGTATTTATTATTCTCTAAGACATTGCTGTTACAGAAAGAAACAAAACATGTCTATTCATTGTGAAAATGACCCATTTAGGAGGTCTTTATATAAAGTTCAACTTCTATCTGAAAATACTATGTCCACATACTAGCTCACTGTATTGAGAATGCATGTTTGGTTAACAAGCTATTGAGGAGTGTAGTGCCACTTGCAAGCAACCACAGAAATACAATATTTCTGATATACTCTCTCCAGAATAGGGGATCACTCTTGGATACATTTTTATATAAAATTAAATTATTTTAAAAAATGGTGAGACTTTGGTTTTTGCATGTCTAACAGAAATCTTATAAAACAACTTGTAATTTATAACCCTACTTAAGTAAACTTTTGACAGATCTAGGCAATTTGGCATGTCTTTTGTTTATAAAATAGAACCTTGAGAAGCTTCCCATGTTTTTGGAATTACATGGTGAAACAAAAAGGCAGTTTCTTTTTCCAGAATGTTGCCCCTCTCATTTATTTCATAATCTACTTACACTATAGAGAACAAAAAGGGCACAATATTTTTGTGTCTAAAACCAAATGAGTACACAGTCCCCATAGGACTGAGCTTCTCCAATTTCCACTCATGGTAGGGGACTTAGCACCTCAAAAGAATCAAACATAAAAGAATGTCATGGCATTTTCAGGAACAAAAAATGAAAGCAACATCTTTATTCCCATTCTTGTAAATGGTTCATTTTCCCTGGGGACAGAGTGTTTTGTTTCTCTACTAATATGCTTTGCTATAAAAGATAGAATTAGTTATTATTTAATAAATAAAATCACATCTCTGAGGAAATAGTATTCAAAATGGAGATTATCACCGTAAGGGAAAGGGAAAAATCTAGGGCAGTATTTTGTGATGGGAACACTAATGCAAATGCATTTTCCATTCAGCCACATGTCAGATCCACTGACTTCTATGGGTGATAATTTTCACAGCTCTGAGATCTTTTTTTAAAAAATCATTTTCACTGAGTGGATATGTTTTAATACTCTCACTCGCAGAAGTGCATTATTAAGTAGTTGACCAGAAACAGGATAGCTTACCTGTTAGTGTTTTGGCAAAGAGCAGAATTAAAAACAGGAAGTCCACCACTGATAAATACCTGAATAGTTGATTTTTACTGTACTAAATACTTTGAGGGGGCTAAAGAATAATGATTTAGTTCTGTATATACACCTTGGGACAGACATCTGAAATAAATAATATTTGCAAAAATACAGACCCAGTGTAGCTACGCTGTTCCTGTGTCTGTACAGAAAGAAATTCTGAAGGTCTGATGTACTTTTTTTCCATTTTCCATAATTTTGTGCATGCTTTTGTCAGAACACAGAAGCTGCTGTCCTGTTGAGCCAACAGCAGCAGCTGCAAGTGTTCCTTGATACATGCCTTGTGAGCTGAACAGAAGTCTGGTGTACATTGCACAGGACAGATCCTATTTGTCTTGACTGTGTGAGTATTTATTACTCCTTGTGCTGCTCTTTCATCTTCTCTCTTCTATCTCCAGGACCAAAGAAATCAGAGAAATGCATCCTTGCCAGTCCTCAAAGAAATGAGTCCACCAACCAGGTCACATAAATGGTTTTGCCTCACATGCCAAAAAAGAAAGAGCATGAGGCTCTCAAGTTCAGGAGCTCCTCCAAACTTCCCATGCATGAGTTAAATCAGTAATGGCCAAATGAGCACAGGGTGATGAACAACCAGTGAGCCAAATGCAATAAACAGCTGCCAGTAGCATAAGAAATTGTGAAATGAGGAAAAAGAAAACCAAAGAGAAGTAAAGCTTCTGTGTTTTCCAGTGATCAGAGTTCAGAGTGCTACTGCAGGGAGGAAGTGCTTGTTGTTTTCTTATCTTCTTAAGGACCTTGAGGCCTCACAATTATGCCATCCCCTTCCACAAAATCTACCTGAACTGGCACAGTTTGCTGCTAAAATGGCTAAAGTGGAAATATCATAAACTTCTTTTTTTTTTTTTTTTTCCAAAGCACTTTACTTTTCAGACCACTAGGATCCTTACTAGACAGCCAGGAACACTGAACTGCTGTCTGCTCATGGAAGTTACATTACTCTCACAATTAATACAACACATTCTTTCACAGTACATGTGTATGGAAAATCTAAGTGCCATCATGTCTGTAACTCCCCTGCTACAGAGTGCTTTTTGTTATTCCATGGTATTGCAGGGTGGTGTTGTACATGGACCTCTTAGAGCTTTCAGTGTGAAATCTATCTCAAAGGCAGATGGTAGTTCTTTCCTGTGTCCATTGAAAGCTGAAAGATAAATTCTGTAGTTCACTCTCAAGTCCCTACTGTTGTCTGAGCTGCTCAGTTTATCCCATTTGGTGTCCAGCTTCAGCAGGAACAGGGTACATCTTGCCTATGGGTCCCTTATAGTATCAGCTAGTGTCATTTGGATGTCTGAGATACCACAGGCAAATTCAAATGTTACACAGGTAACTGAATTAATCCTTAACTGACTTTTAGAAATATAACATTGAAATGTTTGTCATTAATGAGATTCTTTTTTTCTTTCACTTTGGCCTTACTCCTGTGTTCCACTCTCCCATTAGTCCTGTCTCCTCTTCAAATGGCTTTTTCCTCATATCTAGGTCCTCACCTCCAGCAACTGGCCACCAGTTCAAGTTAATGTGAGCTACTGTCCCAAATCATACAATTGATACGTGTGTGTGTCTCTCTCCAGGTACCAGTGGAATGCTGCACTAGGCTGTGAGTGCCAGAGGGAGAGTTCCCTGTTCCTGCTGCCTCACAGAGGGCAGTGCAGGCAGACACGAGCCCAGAGTCTCTGCCCGCTCTGCCTGGTGGAGCATGGCATGAGAGCAGGGTAAAGTTTAGGTCAAACTGGGTACACTGGGCACAGCTTACAGATACAGACACAAGGCCAGCCAGACCTCTCTTGTCTTGATTATGAGCCCTTTTTCCTTTTGATAGTACACTGGAAAGGGCCAACAACTCGTATTTCTTCCCTAACATCACTAGAATATTTTTTTGCAAAAGACAGCTTTTTTTTTTTTT
>VZRO01006083.1:224-11165 GCA_013397915.1 Daphoenositta chrysoptera
CTCCCCCCTGTCCCGTCCCCGTCCCCAGCCTGCACGTGGAAGGGGCAGGACTGCACCCTGACCGTCCACATCGACAAGGGCTTCACCATCTCCACAAGCGAGCCCGGGCTCAGCAGGACCATCCTGCTCCAGCAGCCCTTTGAGAAGCTGCAGATGTCCTCAGATGATGGCACCAAGATGCTCTACCTGGATTTTGGTGGCCCAGAGGGAGAGATCGTGAGTTGGCTTTGCCTTCAGCAGCCCCACCCTCTAGTCCTGGGGGAAGAGGGGGAGCAGAGCACTCACCATGCCCACAGCACCCATGCTGCCCGGCTGGGGGTGGCACATGGCCCTGTCTGCCTGCCTCAGCCAGGGTGCACAGCCCTTCCCAGGGCCCCAGGGAAACTGTGGTGGGTTTGGGGAGCTCTGGGTGGTCCCTGGCTGAAAGCTGGCTGCTGCAGGAACAACCCTTCTCATTGCAAACATCTCTTCTTTCCTTTTTCTGCAGCAATTGGACCTTCACTCCTGCCCCAAGACCATTGTCTTCATCATCCACTCCTTCCTGTCGGCCAAGGTGACCCGGCTGGGGCTGCTGGCATGACAAGGGAGCCCAAGCCCCCGGCCCATCTATGCACCTCCCTCCTGGCTGAACCCAGCCCCGAGCCATCCCAAGGAGACTGCAGCCCCCACGGGATCACGCCCCCTCCACCAAGGAAAAGCACCATCCAGCCGGGAAAAACCCCTCCCGGGGCGTTTGGGGGCAGCGGTGGGGTGAAACTCCTCTTGGGTGGCAGCACCGGGACTCCTCCGGTGCCTTCTTCCCCTCCTTCCTCGGCGGCTGGAGAAGCCTGTTGGGAGCCCACGAGTGGACATGTGGCCATCACCCCAGTGCCTTGAGAGATGATATTTTCTGTACAAAGAACCCGTTTGTATCCATGTTTTATATTTATATTGCCCACTTCAAAACCCTGATGCAGCAGCTCTTGCCCACCTGGCTTGGACCCCTCGGAGAGTCCCCAGGTCCTGCAGCACAAGGACCTGAGTCTGTTTTCCAGACAGGGAAGCCAAGGGCTGGAGGCCAAAGCCAGCTCTAAAGGGACAGGAACTGCAAGATCAGCTGTATTTGCCAAATTTTTCCATATTGTTTGGAATGATAGGAACCACTTTTCTCTGTTGGAGTTGGACGGTTCGTTTGTTTTTGTGCACTCTGGGGTCACTTTATTTCTCGGTTTGGGGGGGGAGGGTTGTCAGGTGGCTGCTGCAGAATGACTTCTTTTATGAACCAAAAGATTCTGCATGAAAATGCCTTTTTTGAGGGGGGTTAAATAAACTTTGCAGATCACAACCAGCAGGAGCCAAGATCTGTCTCCTGGTTTCACTTGGAGAAGTAGAAAATCCAAAGTAGAAAAAAAAACCAAGTAGTAGAAAAGTTTGGGAGTGGTGCCTTGGCTGAGTCTTGGGGTGTTTTCCACCAGGGGAAGGAAGGGATTTGCCTGGAGGCTGCTGTGTGAGATGGTGGTGCTGGGGACACTGCAGGGGGGTTCAGGTGGGGACAGAAATTCTTTTAAGGTGCCCAACGCTGTGCTGGGAGTGGCAGAGAGGGACATGCTGATGCCAGTACCAGCTTTGGTGATAACAGATGGGTTTGGATTCCCTGCAGTTCCGGATGCTCAGTGGAAGGTGGGTATTATTTCCAAACTCAAAGAAGTTGTGTTTTGTTTTTATATATTTCCAGTAAAAGCAGCTGCCTGGCTGAGCAGCAGCAGAGGAAGGGAAAGTTGTTGGGACAACACGAAAGGACTCTGTTTATATCACTGCAGTGCCCATTTCTGGGTTAACCTTCTCCTTTTGGACTGGCCTTGCCCATAGGGGAACCTGGAGTCTCCCAGGAAAGCCCTTGGCCAGGGAATAAAACACTCAGGCTGCAGGCAGAGGAACAGCAAGTGATGAGCAGCAAAATAATATCAGAGAAGCTGTGGCTGCCCTGGGATCCCTGGAAGTGCTCACGGCCAGGTTGGATGGAGCTTGGAGCACCCTGGGATAGGGGAAGGTGTCCCTGCCATGGCAGGGGTGGCATGAGCTGGGCTTTAATCCAACCTTTCCAGCCCAGACCTCTGATTCTGTGGTTTCTAATATGTCAGGCATCCTGCTGCCCTGTGCAGGGGGGTGTGGAGGCAGATGCTGGGGTGACACGTGTGATTTTGTCGTGTGCTGGACTGCACCCAGGGCAGGGACTCTGCTGCTGTGTCAGTCTTTGGGGTGCAGGGGGAGAAGTTGCAAAAAAAGGAAGGAAATCCATAGAAATGGAGAGCAGCAAGGGCAGTGAGATGTGTGTGGTCTGGGCAGGGAGGAACCATAGAACCACAGCTTTGGGCTGGGAGGGACCTTAAAGCTCATCCAGTGCCTCCCCTGCCATGGCAGGGACATCTTCCACTGTCCCAGGCTGCTCCAAGCCCTGTCCAGCCTGGCCTTGGGCACTGCCAGGGATCCAGGGGCAGCCACAGCTGCTCTGGGCACCCTGTGCCAGGGCCTGCCCACCCTCACAGGGAAGAAGCAGCACAAGGAAGAGTTTATTTGGTGTAAGAAATAGTTCCTGTGGGGTGCATCAGCACTCAGCTGCACAGCTGCTGGCAGGACAGGGTGATGGAGAGGAAGGGGATGTCCCGTTCCTCCCAGCACAGCCCTGTGGCTGGCAGCAGGAATCTTTTATGATGAACAAGCCCTTACTTTGTATTGCACATAAGTGTCAGATTTCCAGGAGACCTCGCAAAATGGATTTGCAAAAGCAAAAAAAGCGACCCCCCCGCCCCCGTTCCTAACTGTTAAATCAATACAAGTAATTTAGAAACAGATGGTGTATTTTTCTATGATCAAAAGCATGTCAGCACAAGGAAACACATTATTACTGCAATTTACCTTCCTCCTCTTGCCCTGCAGCCATTACTCTTTGGGGTTCATTGCAATAAAAGAGGGAATCGCTCCCAATCCAGAGCAGATTTCCTATTAATCTTATGGACCACAAACTGCTTTGGCTTTCCCAGTGCTGCTCAGGCTCCGTCCTGCTCCATGCCTGAGCTGGGAAGGAAATAGCTCAGTTTGGAGTTGGATATTTATTTTCTTGGATTTCTTTGCATTTGGGGACAGTATGTGGATTTTTTCCCCTTCTACATTTAATGGTGGTTTCTCAGTCTCTTCACCCTCTGGCACCATCCATCCCTTGACAGGATCTTTCCCCAGGGATGCTCCTGCAAAGGGGAATAAGAACAAGTGAATAAGACAATTGCCTCCTGTAATAAGGGTCTGGAGCACCAGGAGGGGCTGAGGGAGCTGGGGGCTCAGACTAGAGAAAAAGGAGGTTCAGGTAGCTGGAGATCTCTCCCTAAGCCCAGTTCTCCCTTGGATTCCTGGGAGCATGTCTGGAGGGTTGCTGTGAGCACCCTGAGGACCTTGAGTGTTTTCCAGGCTGGTACCAAAGAATCAAGGCCAGTGCTCATCACACACCCCAGAGTCTCGGGGAAAAAACATTGCAACTATATCCTAAAACTCCTAGCTTTCCTAAAATTTCCAGTGCTTGTTGATGTAGATGTCCAGAAACATTCAGACATCTGGAATCACTGAATTTCTCTGCCCAGGCAAGATTTTGGGGCTGGCACCAGGGACTGGATCCCAGTGCAGGATGCCATCTGTATGGAGTGATGAACATTCCTGCTTGGGACCACCACAGTATTCCCTGGGGAGGAGTAGAAGCTCCTAAGGGTTTTATTCTGCCAGGCAGAAGGACTAATATTTTAAAAAGCAGCTTAAAATAAATATAATGAACTCTGCTTACAGAGCTGGGATGATGGGAATGCGCTCAGGTTAAAAGCAGATTTCCTCAGCTCGGTCACTTTGAGGCAGCTGGAGTTTTATTTGGTCACCACGACTGGAACAGTTCAGGGCAAGGGGAATTTAAAGGTGTGTGAGTGGTGGGGAAGGGAAAAGGAGGAGGGAAAATATCCCTGTTCTGCTCTCTGTGTGGAGCTCTTGGGATGCTGGTTGCCAGAACAGGGCCAAAATGGGGAATGGAAGTGGAGGCACAGAGACTTTGGCATCATAGCCCGAGCCGTGCGTGGAGAGAGGTGGGAGATGCCAGTGGGGGTGGCAGCAGCGCAGTTCTGGTGCAATCCCTTCCCCTTTGGGAGCGCATCCAGCCAGGCCGTGGCGAGGTGAGCTCTGTCTCCTGCACAGGGAAACCCAGCACCGCCGGCATCCCCGGCAGCGACGTCACCAGCGGGAATTTCCCCCAGAAATGGCTTTTCCAGGTTGTGAGACCTGAAAAACAACCCTGACTGCAGGAGCTGAAGAGGGAAGAGAGAGATGCAGCGGGAAGAGTGATTAGGTTGTCCCCAGGTGTTTGCTCACCCCCGGCAGAACACAGCTCCCCTCCCGACACCGCTTGTACTTTCCATTAGTCAGCTCTGACCTTTCAGCGCCCTAATCAAACAAGACAACCCAACACTTAAATCTGAGCGTTTAGCGCTGACATTTACAATTGGTTCTCGACTTGGAAAGACCAAATGAAAATTTCCTGGCAGACAGCATGCTGCAGGGCAGGGGAATCAAATAATTCCTCTGCTGGACCGCCGGTGTTCCGGCCCCCTTCGGCTGCCCGCTGCAGCGGGGGGGTTTTTGGGCTAGAACGGCGTCATTGGAAAGTCAATATTCACCTGGAGTTGGTGTGATCCCACCGACACCGCCCCGTCAGGGCACGAGGAAACCGCGTTTGGCATTTGATGGATGCAAACAGGAGAGATCTTCCCCAGGAGGGAGCTCTGCATTTAACTGCGTTAAATGTTAGGGATCCGAGGCTGTAATGGATGTTTTCTCTCATTCGAGGATGTTTTCTCTCGTTCAGTCTCGGCCGATTCCTTGCCTGGAAAGTGAGCACTTGGTGCATCCCCTGGCACATCCCCTGGCACATCCCTCAGTGCATCCCTGGCTCCACAGCCCCCCGGGTGCCCCGTGGTGGCAGTTTGGCTGTGCCATCCTCGTGCACATCCCTGGGCAGGGATGGGCTTTTCCAGACCTTTCTCCAGGGGAACCAAGCCCTGATTAGTGGTGTTTGCCTGGTGAAGGTAAAAGCCTGTGGGACATTGGGGTGTTCTGGGAGCCAAAACACCCCTGGGATCCTCCAGGTCCTACACCCATCCCCCTTGTCCTCATGCAGTGTCTTCTCCCATGGGGTAACTTCCCACTGGAGCCACTTTATGAAGTTAAATCCATTAAGAAAGTGTCTGGACAAAGCTTCCCACACTGCTGCTCGTGCTGCTCAGTGCTCCTCCTGCTCCTCCTGTCTCCTCCACACAGCAGCCACAGGCTGCAAACCAGGACAGCACAGCTCCCCCTCCCCTGCCCAGGAACAGCCTCATCCCAGAAATTGCCTTAAACAGTCCAAAACACTCTCAATCAGGACTACTCTTTTTTCCTTTGCTAATACAACGTTTGAATAAATGAATATATTTGTTTAAATTACAGAACCTGAGCTATCCAAAATGCTCTTGCTGTATTTTCCCAGAATTGCTCCATGTGCTGCTTTCCTGAAGGACCAAAGTTCTGGGCAGGGACATCCCATTAGGATTTGACATGAGAACTGGGATCAGCATTTGTGTCTACAACTACAGATTCTGGGGCTTGTCCTGTGCAGGGCCAGGAGTTGGACTTGATGAGCTTTGTGGGTCCCTTCCAACTCAGGATATTCCATGATTCTGTGAAAAGCAATATATTTTTTTAAAAGCTTATTTCTCACCTTTATCAAATTGCACCTAAAAATTGCACTTTAAATGTGGTCAGCTCTCAAAGGTGGGTTGGTGCTTGGGGCACCCTAACACCCCATCCCACTCCACAGGTGCTGCTGGAAGCTGGGGATGGGAGGCAGGGATGTGCCCCCAGCCAGCAAGCACCTGATATTTGATAATTTCCCTTGTGCCCACTGGGCGGCTCCTTTTGATGCCTTAGGTTTTAACTCTTATATTTTTGAATCCTGTATTGCCCAATGTGTAACTCTGAAGTTTCTTGTAGCTGCTGACTTCAGCTCCTGCTCATAACAAACCTCTCTGGGCCTGCTCTCCAAGGACACCCAGNGTGCACCTTTGAGGGCTTTTCAAATAAATACCCACCTTTATTCCTTATCCCTGTCCAGTCTCTGTTTCTAGGGAGCCTCTCAAGGCATCACTTTCTCCCATGTTCTTCTACCTTTCATTCCTCATGGAAAACCCTTGTTCCTCCTTTTCTGCCTCCCCAGTGCTGGGTCCCTTGCAGGTGGCTCATGTGACACCTCCATGGGAACAGGACATGATGTGGAATCTCCTGGATGGCAGGAGAGATGAGCCATGGATAACCCTCTTCTCCCGCTGGAATTAGAGGTAAAGCAAACCGGGGGGGATGATTTAACCTGTGACATTCTCAGGGAGACTCTCCCCCAGAATCACAGGGCAGCTGGTGGGGGAGGTTTCCAGCCGTGTGCTTGGGTGGGAATCTCGTGTCTGGGGGACACAGAGCAGGCTGGTGGGGCAGGGAGATGCTGTGCCCGGGTGGGAGCTCTTGGCCCAGCTGGAGCTGTTCCTCAGTCCCTTCGAGCAGCACCGGCACATCCCCTGCCTCTCCACAAGGCTGGGGTGGGGCTATAAACACCTTTTTACCTGGTTTCCCATCACCAGGTGAGGACATTCCCATTTCTTCTTGGGCTGGGCCCGATTTCCCTTTTCCAGCTGCCACTTCCCTGCCATCAGACACTCTCCAGGAGCTCGATGTCCTCTCCCAGGGCTCTCCTGTGTGCTCCAGCTAAATCCACTCAGTACCTCACTCCATCTGCTTCCTCTTAAGACTTTAGTAAGAAACCTTTTGCCTTTTTGTTGGCAAATCTTCAAGTTTCTGGAGTATTTGCTCTCTCAGGAGTTTCTGTGTGACGTTAGTCTGCTTTCATTCATTTCTACTGTTTTTAGTTAAAAATAAAATAACAATAAAAGCCAAGAGTGCAGAGGGAGGGAAACAAATGGGTTTCATGCAGCATCCCTGGTCCTGATGAAACAGGGAAAAGAACCAACAGGTGACACCAGGATCATCCTCCTCAGCAGGAGACAAGGATGCTTTGGATGCTGTTACTAAAATCACTGGAGAAAAATTGAACAGAAATTCAGATGTTTTCACCCCAGCTCTGCTGCTCATCTGCTTTGGGAGCAGGGATGGGTTGGCTTTGTGCCTCAGTTTCCCTTTCTGTATAATGGGCACATCCCTGCTCCCTCCCAGTGTGTGCTGACAGCAGAGGAAGAGCACAATCCTGCACCACGAAATATCCCAAGGAATGAAAATCTTTGGGAAAGTTCCTGTAACGACCTTGTCCATGTGTCATCCCTTTCCAAACGTAAATGTTATAGCACTCCTCTGTAAGGAAATGCTGGAGTAAAAACCAGAATTGTTCTTTCTCTCTCTGTCTATCTATCTATCTGTCTATCTATCCATCTGGGTCGCAATTTAAAATATCCATTTAATTTTCCTCTGTGTCTTCTCAAATAGATGAGGTTTCAAGAGGCTCAGGACCGGAGTGGGGCTCAACTGACAACCAGAAGATAAAGGTTTGTTTTACAGCAATGGGATGAAAAGCACAGAAAATTGGACTTGGTTTTATAACACTCATTCAGGAGTCCAGAAATGGGATTTAATGTATGATGTGGTGAGATACAGATGAGACCTATTCAGAGTTCCCGTGTTTTTGTTATATTATATATTATCAATGCTGCACGGGAGGTTTTTTCCTCCCACAAAAAATTCCTTCTGAAAGCAGAAGGTTGTTTCTGAAGGCTTTGCTGTGCTGGTGACACATCCATATGCAATATATATGACCTGTTGTTTCAGCAGATGATAATGGGAATAAATATCAAATTAAAATAAAATAAAATCAAACCATGTAGATCAGGAAAAATTGCGAAATTTCCAATACCCAGAAAGCTCCTGCTCCAGCAAAGGGCACGTAGCCATGGCAACAGGAGCCCTCACTGTCACGATAATAAAAAAATATATTATTCTAGGAGAGCTCTTAAAAGGGAAATATACATTTCACTGAGGTAGAGGATGAAATATTGTGCAGCAAAGTGAGGAAGGAGCCAGAGGAGCCCAGACAGTCCTGCCACCCTCTGCAGGTAGGACGGGGATGCAGCCCCGGCAGGAGGATGGGGAGGCATCCCATGGCCACGTCCAGGAGCTGTCTTTGCTGACCCTTGTGGGTCCGTCCAGCTCAGGATGTTCTCCGCTCCAGGACCCGGCTCCAGGACCTCACCTCCTCCGCGTTCCTGTGCTGGGACAGGGAGAGCACCGGGGATGAGCTGAACCCTGGTGTGCACCCGCAGCGGTGCAGATCCCTTGGGAAAGGCTGGGGATGGAGGGGCTGTGCCGGGGCAGGGCAGGGGGGGCTGCAGAGGACCCCGCTGGGGTCTGGTGCAGCAGCCAAAGCCCCAGTGTCAGTAGGGGAGTCCTCAGGGCATCACATCCCCCCGGAGTGCAGGGACACACGGGCTGCAGCAGCCTCTGGGGAAGGCTGTGGGCTCCTGGCAAAGAGGAAATCGTGGAGAACAAGCACATTGGCTGAACTTTTCCTGGGTTTGAACTTTGTAAACGGGCTGAAAAGCAGTGCTGGCAAGTCAGCATTTCCCCAGTGGTGAAAAAGGGATGTGTTTGCAGAAAACTTTGGGAAAAGGGAGAGAAGAAAAAAGCTGCATTTTTCCCTGTAGGATACCCAGGGTTTTGTACCCAGCGAGGGGCCGGGGGTGACCTCCTCAGAGGAGAAGTCCCGGTGGCTGAACCTGCCTGGGGTGGGAGGCAGGGCTGGGATACCCCGGGAAAACCACCCTGCTCCAGGTGTGGAGCACCCGGCTGGACCTCCATGGCCCCACGCCCTGGCACCCTCAGACAAGGGACATCTCCTGTCCCGTGGCTGCAGCACTGCCCCTGGAGGAGCAGGTCTGAAGCCCGGGGGAGGGAGGGATGTCCTGGCAGCCACAGGAGCCTGCGGGGGCTGGGGCTGCTCAGCGCTTTGGGGCTGTTTCATGGCTCTCTCTGGGTTTTGGGGTTCAGTCTGGGGCATCTCAGGGTCCTGCCTGCTGACAGCACCGAGCTGGGGGGTAAAAACACCCCCTTGGGGCACCCCAGTCTGTACCCTTCTTGTGTGGGTGCTCTCTGCAGTGTGGAGGGGGGAACCTGACCCAGGAACTGAGAGTGAAAGGGAAAAAATTGACCCAAAAATATAGGCTGCATCCTCCCTGCTGTGACCTCTGTGCTGCTGGGATGCCTTAATGGGTCACAGGGTGGGATTCTTGGAGTTGTTTTGTGCAGGGCCAGGAGCTGGACTTCCATAATCCTTGAGGGTCCCTTCCACCTCAGGATATCCCACGATTCTGTGAATCTGAACTGTTATTTCTCCCTCCTCCTGCTGCACACTGCCCGTGGTGGCCCTTCCACGCTCACACCCACCCAGGACAGACTGGCAGCACTGTCCCGGGAAACCCCTCCTGGAAAAACACCTGGAAATAGTTTTGGATCCTCCCGAGTGCTGAAGGAAGGGAGATGGCATCCCTGGATGCTGCTGGCACTCTGTGCCCCTGCAGGGCTCCGTCTCCAGGGCAGAGCACAGACCTGGGGCTGAAAGAAGCTGCTGCCCAGAGAAAACCCTCCGTGGGCATCCTTGCAGCAGGGAGAAGTCATCACACGGATATCTTGGAGGAAATACCCGGGATCTCTTGAGAGCCAGAGACAGCACAGGACCTGGGCACTGCAGCTCGGCTCCACCACCCCGCAGCACAGCCCCCGGCCAGGGGAGCTGTCTCAGCTCAGGGGAGTGAGAGTGGAGCGGATGGTAATTCCCACAACCTTTGTGTTTAGAGGGAAGGAAGAGCAGCACAAGTTGCCTGCAGAGCTCCCTGGCAGTGCCACTACAGCTGGTGGCATGCCCAGCATCCCCTGTGCTCATGCTTTGAGCATATTCCCATCAAAACTCCGGGACCAGGGAGCTGAGGAATCCCAGCCCTATAACCTGGGCTTGAGCCCCCACCTCCACACCCTGCAGCCAAGGGGGGATTTCATCTGAGTCCCACTGGTTACGATTTTCAACCTCCTCAACCTCCCCTTTTCCCTCCTGGGGTGGCACTGATATCCATGTTAGTTTAGACTAAAGCAGGGATTGGGATTCTTGGCTCCAGGATGGTGTTAATGCCCAGCACGGGCCAGCAGAGCTATAAATACAGAAATACCTCCCTTCTTCATTAGAGAGCAAATCCAAAATCGCATCCAAAGCCACCAGCAACGGGCCAGAGTGCGGCTCTCCATCCAAAATGATCCCAGGGCTCTGGAAATTTAGGAAACGTTTGTTTCAGGCATCCCAAGATATCAGTGAGTTTTTTTCCTTCCATTAGATCTACCGACACAGAGTGCAAAATACGTGCCGTTTATAAAAATATCCCCGAAACTTGGCCAGAGCAGAAAGGTGGGAGCTGGCTGCTGGAGGCTGGTGGCAGCAGGGGGCTGCGGGGGCTGGGTCTGTCCCCCTGCCACCCTCGCTGAAGGGTGACACCCCAGCAGAGCCTGGCTGCTGCTCTCCTGTAGGTGCAGCGGCAAAACGGGCACGGGAAATGGGATAAAGAGAGAGAGGAGGGATTGGAGACCCTCCGAGCCTCTCCTTCCACTCCGGGGGTCACCCGTGCTCCCGCTTGGCACCATGTCAGTGGCGGGGGGACTTTTTTGGCTCCAAAGGGGCGATTTTGGTTTGAGCTGGTGGTTTTGCGGGGCGCAGCCGCTGTGCCCAGGGCGCTGCAGGGGGAGCTCGTGCCGTGCGGCAGCTCCATCCCTCCTGCCCGCGGGATCCGCCTCCTGCCCGCAGCTCCATCCCTCCGCACCCCGGGATCCGCCTCCTGCCCGCAGCTCCATCCCTCCGCACCC
>VZRO01006083.1:11198-32297 GCA_013397915.1 Daphoenositta chrysoptera
TCCCTCCGCACCCCGGGATCCGCCTCCCGCCCGCAGCTCCATCCCTCCGCACCCCCGGGATCCGCCTCCTGCCCGCAGGAGATCGCTCCAGCCCAGCCCGAGTTTCCTGTCTTCCAACTAACCCGGGAGAAACGGAGGGTGCTGCCGAGAACGGTCCCGCTGCTGCCCGGGACAGACGGCCCGGGAGGTCAATAGCAGCTGGTACCTGGGAAAGCCCGGAGGAAAAAGGCTCCAGGGAGAGCTTAGAGCCCATTCCACTGCCCAAAGGGGCTCCAGGAGAGCTGGAGAGGGACTTTGGATAAAGGCATGGAATGCCAGGACAAGGGGGAATGCCTTCCCACTGCCAGAGGGCAGGGATGGATGGGATATGGGGAGGGAATTGTTCCCTGTGAGGGGGGGCAGGCCCTGGCACAGGGTGCCCAGAGCAGCTGTGGCTGCCCCTGGATCCCTGGAAGTGCCCAAGGCCAGGGTGGACATTGGGGCTTGGAGCAGCCTGGGACAGTGGAAGGTGTCCCTGACCATGGCAGGGGGTGGGATGGGATGAACTTTAAGGTCCCTTCCAACCCAAACCATTCAGGGATGATTCTGTGATAAATCCAGAGCTTCAGCTGGCTGGAGCACTGCTAAATCCTGACATGAGCCAGAATGAGCTGCAGGATTCGGACTCAAGATGCTCAGGCATCGTCTGAACTGCTCTCTCTGGTTTTCTGGGTTCTCATGCCCATCCCCAGAAGGAGCAGTTGGCCCTTGGAGTGTTTCCTGACACTCACAAAACCTTGGGCTGCCCATTACGGGAGGAGCTTTCCTCCTTGCTCCAGTAAAAGCTTCCTGGGAGATGGGCAGAGGGTGGAGGGGGCAGCAGAGGCCGTGGTGGCCCCGCAGCTCCCTTGGGGAGCAGCCAGGATCTCGGGGTGCCGCTGGGCGATCCCGGGATTTTTACCAAGGAGGGAGATTTTGCCCCCGGCTTTCCCTTCCCTGCAGCCGCAGCAGGTTCGGCAGTGGCTGTGGGCAGTTCTGTCATCGGCTGCACTTGGGTGGGGGGCAGCGGGACCCCCTCGTACCCCCAGCTCTCGGCACACAGCTGAGAGGCGTGAGACCCCCGCCCTCCCGTGCCCAGGGACGATTCAGCTCAGGGAAAACCCAGCTCGAGGAAAAGGCAGCTCAAGAATTCTCCCTGGGATGTCTGAATTCCTCTTAGCCTTTACCTCGTCTGAGGTAACCCTATTTTCCTGCTCGTAATTCCAAGGTTTGCTCTATGTTTTAATTCCTCTCAGTCTTCACCTTGTCTGGTGCATCCTTATTTTCCTGCTCCTGCTTCCAATCTTTGCTCTGGATCAGGACCAAAGCAGCAGCTCCTGGGAGAACCACAGGCTCCTCTTGGCATCAGTGCAGGTCTCTTGGATACGAACCCCATGAAAACTGGCTAAACAAGGAGGTTAAATAAATATGTGCAGACTTATTTATGTATCTTCCACTGCTTGCTCTGGGGAACAAGCAGAAAGAAATTAAGGAATTAGGAGTGACTTATCCACCAGGAACACTCTTTAGTCTTTTATCTGTATTCCTCATAGGTGCTGTTCTATATTAATATGAAGACTGTATGTACATAGGAACTTAAAGCACAGGAGATAGAAAGGGCATTGGATAAATTGGAGATAATTTAGCTTTTATATGTACACAAATATAGATACACACATCATTACCATTTGATTTATGCGGGTGTGTTTACACATACAGATCTTATATTTACATATTTATAGAAATGCTGGATGTATTGGGTCCTGTCAGAGACAGCTTTCAGATAAAAGAAACCCAGTGAGCTAAATGGATGTAAAAAAGGAGCAAACAAATAGAAAATAATGATAAATCAATAGCCTCACCTTTTTCTTCTGTTACTAAAAGTAAATTACATTGCTGAACAAATTCGCTTTTTACCCCACAGGCTACTATAGAAGGTGGTCACAAACAGCCTTCCCTCTTCATCAGCTTGATGGGTTTCTATTTTTCAAACAAAAAAAATCACAACTTTCCTTGGAAACCAAGCCACAAGTATTACTTTGCCCCAAAATCCACTTTTCCACCTCGTGATCCCCCTTGGAGCTGTGGTTTGATGCCTTGGAGGCAGAGCCCAGTGCCTGCCTTGAGATGGTGGAGCTGCGATGGGATGTGGTGGGATTGGGACTGGAATCGGAGCAGCTTTCTCCAAGTCTTACTTCCCAGTGGAACCAAACGGTTTTGCCCAGGAAAGTACAGCCAGATCAGACATCACACACTGCTCCTCCTCTCAGTGTGCTCATGGAAGAGGCTGGAGAACTGGAAAGAGGAATTTTTAGCGCTGAATTGGAATTTCACACCTTCTCTGAGATGATATTTCGGTTCTTGCTTTTTTCCCCCCCTTTTTCCTGCTAATGGTTCTTGGTGTTTCTAGACTGAATTGTACATGAGCTTTGAACCCTGGATGCTCTCCTGGAGGGCAGGGTCTGGCCTGGACCCTCACCCCGAGGATCTGGCAAAATAAATGTGAAATCACTTAGTCTGTGCAGGTGAAAATCTCCCAAGTGTTGTTCAGACACTGGAGTTTTGGAGTGGCTTCTCTTCTCCAGACAAGACAATGCGAGATGGTGTTTGGAGACAAAAATACCATGAGAAGAGCAAAACCCAGCCCTTGTCAGGGCTGCTTGTGCCCTCTCTGCAGCAGATGGTGCCTCTCGGCTCCCTTTGAATTGCTCTCAGTGCATTACTTGGTTTTCAATTTCATTCCCTTTCCTAGGAGCAAGCTCAGCTTTATGTTTCCCTTTTAAGCTGATTGAAATAAAGTATTTGAACAAATGTCATGGGCACTTAGAAATCTCTCCTCTGTTTACTCTCCTTTGCTTTCATTCTGTCCACCCTCTGCAGCACTGGCTCTTAAAGCCTTGAGTGCTGTCTATCGAAATTAATGTATCTTGCAGGCAGGATACTGGACAAATTCATTAATTTTTTTGTATATTGGAAATATGCCTTTATGAAGCCTCTGTTCATGTTTTCCTGATGGCTGAATAGCTGAGCTTTATGAGCCATCAGCAAAGAGATGGTGGCTCCTTGAGATCCATTAGGTCCGTACCTCCGGGAGCGCGGTCTTCATCCAACAAACACTGAGAGTAGTGTGGAAAACAGGCCCCAAAAAGGAAGTTTTGTGTTCTTCCCAACTCCCTTTAAACATCCTTCATTGCCTGTACAACTCCTGGAGATCCAAGGGGGCAAATCCAGGGGCAATTCCCACTTCAGAGTGGTGTTTCTGCTGTTCCAGCTCCCCTGGAGCCCGCACGGTCTCTGGACAGCCCCGTCCCTGCAGCTGGAGCTGATGCACCTTCTTTCTTTGTCCCCATAACCACCCAGATCATCCTTCTCCTTCCTTCCTTCCCCTCACCCTCAGGAGATGCTTGTCCCTGTCACCGTGGGATCCCACGGAGGAGCTGCTCACCAGGGACACGTGGAAAGGAAGGAGTGGGTGAAGGGTTCTTCTCACAGAGATTTGGGACTGAATAAGAGAACCTGGGGGTTGTCCAGGACTTGTGGGGTGTTTAGAGGAAGGGCCAAAGGAGGTGGAAAGGCCAAGATAGAACATGGGAAAAAGGAACAACAGCAGCTGGTACTGAGGGAGGTGATGCTGTCCTGTTGAGAAGAAGTCCAACAGGACAATGGGACAGGGAGGGCAGATTTGAGCTGTAGGTGTGCACCTGTAGCCCATCCTGCCCTCTGCAGCCCCACGGCATCCTGCAGTCATGGAGCCACCCAGGTGGGAAAAGCCCTCCAGGATCATCCAGTCCAACCATTAACCCAGCAGGAGGTGCCTGATCCTGGGGCACAGAGCTCTTACACTGCTCTGCACTGTGGCATGAGGTTGGCACCCACGGGGACAATGTCCTTGTGTTCCTCCAAGCAGAAAAGTCCATAAGCCTTTGATTGAAACCTTTGGTTGAAAGCTCTGATTCCCCAGGGCAATGGGAGCAGTTCCAGGCATTATCCTCTTCCAAGAGGACTGTCAGAGCTCTGAGGACACTCATAAGCCTTGTCCAGCCTGGCCTTGGACACTTCCAGGGATGGGGCAGCCACAGCTTCTCTGGGCAACCTTTTCCAGACCCTCAGCACCCTCTGAGTAAAGAATTTCTTCTTAACATCCAATCTAAACCCACCGTCTGTCAGTGGGAAGACATTCCCTCTTGTCCTGTCACTGCAGGCCCTTGTCAAGGGCTTCTCTCCCTCTTTCTTGTGAGCTCCCTTCAGGAACTGGAAGGCCACGATTATGTTACCCCAAAACCTTCTCTCTTCCAGGCTGAACAACCCCAGTTTTCTCAGCCTTTCTTCGTAGCAATCCCTCTCATCAGCTTCATGGCCTCCTCTGGACTTGCTCCATGCCCTTCTCATTTTGGGGACCCAGAGCTGGAGGCAGCCCTGCAGGTGGGGTCTCACCAGAGAGAATCCCATCCCTGGGGCTGATGAGGGTTAGGATTATCACTTCCTCTGGGTGTGATATCCTCAAGCCCCTCCATAGCTGGGAGCTCTGCTCCTGGACTCTGCAAACCCCTCTGCTTTCCCCAGGGAGCCGCCCACTCCGTGTTTCCAGGGCTCTGAGCACAGATGTGTTTATTTAACTGATTTTCGTAGGTTCCTTCCAGTGATGCAGAGAGAGCGAGAGAGCTGTGTACATTAAATGAAGGCAGTGTAAAAAAATCAATTTTGCTCCCATCTGAGCTGCACGGGGAAGGGAATAAATTGGAAATTATTTTTAAAATGACAATTTGCATTGTTCCCACTGCCAGCTGGACCGGTTCCTTCTGCTGCGTGAACTGCAGCCCTGGATGGAAGTCCTGGAGGCTCAAGCAGCTTCAGGGAACACAAAGACCAGCAAAAATAGTTGAAAAGTGCACCCAGGAATGCTGGTTCAGGCAGGAATGAGGAGCACTGGCTGTCCAAGCCCTTGGCTTGCAGGGGTGGGTGTAGCTACACACCAAATCCTTACCTTTGCCTTCGGGGGCCTTGGGATGGGCCCATGGAGGGGGGTTGGTGTTCAGCAGATGCCACTTTCCAGTCCCTGGTCTTTTTGCTGCTTTAATAGGAACTTTCTTGGTTTCAAAAGCTCTTGAATGTGCTTTTTTTCCCTCCCTCTGCTGCTGGAAAGTTCAATGAAAACACCACTCTTTCATTTGAAAGAAATGGTTCATTTTAACAAAAGGTTTTGAATCCTTTTCTTTGCAATTTCCTGCAAAATGTCATGTGTGATTATTTGTAAGGGAAACAGCTTAGTGGCCAAAATAGATGCAGAGATCAGCCTTGCAGGACCTGGATGTGGTACCTGGCCAGATTTGTGCTCTTGGACTACCAGGGGTGGCAAGGAAGCCACTGTCCCTGTCACCGTGGGATCCCACGGAGGAGCTGCTCACCAGGGACACGTGGAAAGGAAGGAGTGGGTGAAGGGTTCTTCTTATGGAAATTTGAGACTGAATAAGAGAGCCTGGGGGTTGTCCAGGACTTGTGGGGTGTTTAGAGGAAGGGCCAAAGGAGGTGGAAAGGCCAAGATAGAACGTGGGAAAAAGGGACAACAGCAGCTGGTACTGAGGGAGGTGATGCTGTCCTGTTGAGAAGGACAGAAGTCCAACAGGACAATGGGACAGGGAGGGCAGATTTGAGCTGTAGGTGTGCACCTGTAGCCCATCCTGCCCTCTGCAGCCCCACGGCATCCTGCAGCCATGGAGCCACCCAGGTGGGAAAAGCCCTCCAGGATCATCCAGTCCAACCATTAACCCAGCAGGGCCGTGTTCACCACTCACCCACAGGGGCCACATCCACACATCTTCTGAACTCCTCCAGCCATGGGGACTCCACCACTGCCCTGGGCAGCTGTTCCAATGCCTGGCCACCCTTTCCATGAAGAAATTCTCCCAACACCCAATCTAAACCTCCCCTGGCCCAGGCTGAGGCCGTTCCCTCTGCTCCTGTCCCTGTTCCCTGGGAGCAGAGCCCGACCCCCCCGGCTGCCCCCTCCTGTCAGGGAGTTGTGCAGAGCCACAAGGGCCCCCCTGAGCCTCCTCTTCTCCAGGCTGAGCCCCTTTCCCAGCTCCCTCAGCCCCTCCTGGGGCTCCAGCCCCTTCCCAGCTCCGTTCCCATCCCTGGACACGCTCCAGTCCCTCAATTTCCTTCTTGTAGCCGAGGGAAGCCCAGCTGTATCCAGGTCAGCCCCACTGCATGGGCACATCCCTGGGCTCAGTTTCTCACTGCTCAATGACCCTCCAGGCCCTGGTACCAGCAGTTTTAGGCAGAGCTTGGTACCCTGGAGTTGATGAATGTTCAGAAATCCTCATTTGTGACAACTTTTATGTGAATGACCAGAAAAGCCTGAATTTACAGCCACACATCTTGAGTTCTGGCTGCTTGGTTTTGCTTTCTGAGCATGCAGCGTTTCCATTTTCAGCCTTCTCTTTAAAAGCAAAGGCTTATTTTTTGCCTTACGTGAGTAGGTGAGTGGCCACTGGCCAGAGGAGGGACTTTGCAGCTGCATGGAGAAAGAGAGTGCCGAGCCCTGTAAGGCAGAGGAGCAGCATCTCAGGGATGGGTTCAGCCTTTGCAGCTGCAGTGGGGCAGGTCCAGCTCGGCCCTTTCCCCTTGCAGGGCTCAGCTCTGCAGCCTCTGGGAACCTTTTTGCCCCCAGGTGCTGATTTTGGGGTACCAGGTGATCCTGGGGCTGCTGACTGACTTCTCCTGCTGTGACAAGATCCTGTCCCCGTGCCAGAGAGGCTGCAGTGTGATGACAGGAGGACTTCCCTGAAGTGATGCCAGAATCTGGACTTCCCTCCAGACCTGGGATGCCTTTAGGACAGGAGATGCTTTGGTGCCAGAACGTTTCAGTCCCAAGCTGAGGGTGAACTCTCTGGTGTTTGGGAGGGGGGAAGGGTTAACCTTTCAAAACCAGAACATTTTATTTTTGCAAGCAAAAGTTCACACTCTCCACCCAAACCAACATTGAAGGCCAGGGTATATTTGAGCCTGTCAGCTCTGCTTTGCTCTCCGCTGTTAAAAAACCCCACTGCTCCCCGCCTGAAAAAATGTCAGAGGGAAATTGAAAAATAACATTTTCCCCTTTACCCGCTGCCACACCTGCTTTCCTTCGACAGCAACTGGCATTGCTCCAGCCTCTTGACAATCTCTGAGCCAGTGGGTGCTGCTGGAGCTGCGTACAAGGGGTTGGGTGGGATCCTGGGTGCTCCTGGGTGCTGCACCCCCCAGGGACCCCACCCCTGTGAGTTCTCCCTCTGTAAATGGAGCGGATACGGAAAAGGAAGGGAAGAGTGTGGTGCAGGTGCTATAAAGATCGAAAGAGTCAGATAAGAGCCACGAGTGCCCCAAAAGCCCTGGGATCTCATCGCTGCCATACCGAGAGCAGCGGCGCTTGCAGGGGCTTCACCTACTCAGCAGCTTAAAAGCGTGGAAAGAAGTTAAAAGCCGAGTCACCCGCACTTTTTATCACCTCGTTATCAGCTGTGCCACAGGTGCTGCCACCTCCCCGCTGCCCGCAGGGACAGCAGCTCCAGGTTTGCTTGGTTTTGTCACACGGCTGAAAAGTCAGGGACACACAACACCCCTGAAAGTGCCCGCGGACGGAGTGGGGAGAGGCACGGCCAGCCCGAGCACCCAAATCTTGTTGGGTTCAGCTCACCCACCTGGCATCTCCTATCACCTCCCAGCCGGAATAACAGCACAGAATCATGGAATGCTTTGGGTTGGAAGGGACCTCAAAGCTCATCTCATTCCAACCCTCACCATGGGCAGGGACACCTTCCACTGTCCCAGGGTGATCCAAGCCCCAATGTCCAGCCTGGCCTTGGGCACTGCCAGGGATCCAGGGGCAGCCAGCACCCAGGCTGGAAACCCAGCGAGCCATTTTGGGTGCCTCTGGCCCGTGTGTTCTCCAACAGAGTTCCCTTTGCTCTGGGTACCAGCACCAGGCCCAGCCAAAGCTCTTCCTCACGTCCTGGGGACCAAGGACAGGCTTTGCCAGCCCAGGGACACAAAACCACCCTGACACCAGGGAAAATGAAGGTGTCTTGGCAATTACTTCAGCACTGAGCCTGCAAGTCTGCTGGTTTTGTTCGTGCTCATCTGAAAGCCTTTGACACATTCGAGCTGCATGTTTCTTTTATGAATATGCAAATCAAAGCAGTGAAATTACAGATAATGATATGTAGTCAAAACTTTTCAGAAGTTAATGCATATTCCTTATTTTGCAGATTTCTATCACATTTGTATTTGCAAAATAGATGAGATAACGCCGCTGAGAGAACAGCTTTCCTGTCACCGAAGCAGCGCTGCACCTTTCAGATCCCGCTCTGGATCGCTGCCAGCTCCGGGCCCGGTGTCAGGGCCCTCGGCAGCATCCCGGGGTGCTGAGGCAGAGCTGAGCTGCCCCTGGTTTCAAGGGCTCTGTCCTGGCCCCAGGCACTGCAGGTATCCCATGGCTGGTGCCGTGATCCTGCTGTAGGACTGGGACAAAACCCCGTGCAGAAAACCACATTGGGTTCAGCTTTCCCAGGCAGGGGACACCAGGGTTGCCTGCACGGGGTGCCTGGCACTTTGGAGATCAGCCACGGTGGCCTGTGAAGGAAGCCCAGAAGGCTTTCCTTGGAAAAAAAATTACTCATTTGCTCCTTTGTTGTTGTCTTGCTACAAGCCCAACTTTAGACACACGACAGTAACATAATGCCAATGCCATAAAATACTTTTAAAATGAGGGTATCTTTCCACAAAGCAACTCAGTACTTTTCCAAAGTGAAGTTTTCAAAATAACTCCGGTCTGGTGTGGTTTCTTGTTAAAGGGAAATGTTGTACACAAAATCTACAGCCCCAAATATTTAGCTTTATTCTTGTTGTGGTTTAACCCCAGCTGGAAACTCAGCACCACACAGCTGCTCGCTTATTCCCCGATGCCCATGGGATGGGGAGGGGAACCAGAAAAATAAAACACCCCAGGGGTTGAGAAAAAAAGAGTTTAATAATTGAAATAAAGTAAAATAATAATAATATAACAACAACAACAGCAATTAAAAGGGAAATAACAAAAACAGAGAGAGAAATAAACCCCAAGAAAGACAGGTGATGCCCAGTACACTCACTGACCGATGCCCAGCCCATTCCCCAGCAGTGATAGCCCCCCAGGCCAGTCCCTGCCCAGTTTCTGTACTGGGCATGATGGTCTATGGTATGGAATATCCCTCTGGCCACTTGGGATCAGCTGTCCTGGCCATGCTCCCTCGTGTTTTCTCCTGCTGGCTGGCAGAGCATGAGACACTGCAAAGTCCTTGGTTTAGGGTAAGCACTCCTTAGCAACGACTAAACCATCAGTGTGTTATCAGCATTATTCTCCTACTGAACCCAAAACACAGCACTGACCAGCCACTGAGAAGAAAAGTCACTCTATCCCAGCTGAAAGCAGGACAGTTCTGCTTCAGGAGGAATGCCAGAACTCCACCAAGCATGGGAGACACAGGGTTTGACCGGAATGCTCCTGGTTCAGACCCATTTACTGCTGTTCTGTGGTGTTCTCTGTCACCAGCCGAGCTGCAATGCTCATTTCTGTCTGCTCTTCCCTTCCCTCCTCTCCTTCCAGAGTGCCCAGTGTGGGGCAGACACGGTTCCCTGGGGGCTGTGTGGGCTGCACGAGCCAGGTCCATCCCTTTGGTCATCCAATATTCCATGGCGAGTCCATGCGGGAGCTGGGCTCCTGTCAGCCTCTTGCCCAGGCTCTCTGCACAGTGCAGGGCCTCCTACAGCCCTTGGCTGGTGCGCTGGGGGCTGCCGCACCCCACCCTGCTCCCAGCTATTGAATTCGAGTCACAGAGACATCCGCAATTCCATCCTGTCTGCTGCATTCCCGGAGCAGCCGGGGCTGCCGTGAGGACACCCATCACCCGTGCCTGGGGGTACTGGAGAGCATCTCCGGCCCTCCCGGTTCAGCTCTGGTGGGAACCTGACCCTTTCTGCCCCGCACTGGTGTCCCCAGCCCCAGCAGCGTCTGTGGGTGAGGCGCTCCCTCCCTCCCTTCCCCTCCTCCTCTCTCTTCTTGCAAACACCTACATCCTTCCTGCATCGCTCCGAACCGCAGGGCCCAGAGCCGAGCAGAGCTGTGAGCGCAGAGGTCTGCGGGGGAGGCGGACCCTGCGCCTCGGGCACCCTCCCTTCCCCGCCGCAAACCCCTGTCTGTCTGTCCTNCCCCTGTCTGTCTGTCCTGCCCTCGGACGGTGCAAACCCCTGTCTGTCTGTCCTGCCCTCGGACGGTGCAAACCCCTGTCTGTCTGTCCTGCCCTCGGACGGTGCAAACCCCTGTCTGTCTGTCCTGCCCTCGGACGGTGCAAACCCCTGTCTGTCTGTCCTGCCCTCGGACGGTGCAAACCCCTGTCTGTCTGTCCTGCCCTCGGACGGTGCAAACCCCTGTCTGTCTGTCCTGCCCTCGGACGGTGCAAACCCCTGTCTGTCTGTCCTGCCCTCGGACGGTGCAAACCCCTGTCTGTCTGTCCTGCCCTCGGACGGTGCAAACCCCTGTCTGTCTGTCCTGCCCTCGGACGGTGCAAACCCCTGTCTGTCTGTCCTGCCCTCGGACGGTGCAAACCCCTGTCTGTCTGTCCTGCCCTCGCACAGAGCAAACCCCTGTCTGTCTGTCCTGCCCTCGTACAGCGCAAACCCCTGTCTGTCCTGCCTCTGTCTGTCCTGCCCTGGCACAGCCGGGCCGGCTGAGCCCCTCTCCGCTGCCTGAGCCCCTCTCCGTGTCCGGCCTTTCTTGGCCATCGTGTCCCCGCTGTGGGACCTGCGGCGTGGGGCTCCTCTGCTGCTGGGAGCTCCTCGCTGGGCTCTCACCCGCACTTATTTTAGCAAAGAGATTTTTTCAAGTTTCTGAGAGGCCCCTCTCTCCTGCAGCTGTTGTTGGGCCACCTCTGATCCAGCTCTGGAATGGTTTGGGTTGAAAGGAACATTAAAGCCCAGCTCGTTCGTCCCCCTGCCATGGGCAGGGACACCTTCCACCAGACCAGGTTGCTCCAAGCCGTGTCCAACCTGGCCTTGGACACTTCCAGGGATGGGACATTTGCAGTTTTCACACGTGTCCTTTGGCCAAAGCATTTTCTGTCTGTGTTCCTCTGGTCCCTCTCCACTCTGTGTGGAAGGAAGAGCATTAACAGGAGCCTCACAAACTCCTCGGGGTTTTCACGGAGACAAGGCCAACAAAAAAGAGCTGAATGCATCTCCCAGGCTTGGTCCTGTGACTGCTGCAGCCGTGTTTTGTACAGATGTGGTTCAGCACAGCTGCTCCTGCTCTGCTCTCCCAGCCCTAAAACACAAGTTCCTGAGTCCTGGACAGCCACCAGACAGGGATGGTCACTCTGGTGCTGGACAGGGCTTGGAGCAGCCTGGGACAGTGGAAGGTGTCCCTGTCGCTGGCAGGGGGTGAAACAGGATGAGCTTTAAGGTCCCTTCCAAACCAAACCCTTCTGTGATTCTGTGTTATGGTTCTATAAATACACAACAAACCCTGCTGTGGTGCCACCAGGTGCTCTGAGGTCTCTCCACATGCACTCCCGGGGCTGTGAAATGTACCTCTGCCCCACCATGAGCAAGGAAGAGACGTGGGGATAAAACATCTGGTGACCATGTGGGCTGTGTGCCCCAAAGCTCCTGTGACAACCCTGCCCCACATGTCCCCCAGCCCTGCCCTGCTGAGCCCCTTCAGTGTCGTGCTGGCAGTAGATGATGCTCACTGCTGTTTCAAACCCCAGAGCAGATTTTGTGCCTAAAACATCATAATTAGGAGGAATGGTGGAAAGCTGCAGGAACAGAAGGCTCCCGTGGCTCTCCAGGAACTGCCAGCTGAGCTCTGTATCACCCAGCTTCGAGGAAACCCTTCACTCACGTTGGTTTTCCACAGCCAAACTCTTCCCTTGCACCTGGAAAGGTCAAGCCAGTTCCCGGGCAGGCAGCACTTAATGGGATTTGGTTCTTGGAGGTTACCTCAGGGCAAATACTCAGGGCAGGGCTCCCAAGGAGCTTGGAGTGCCACTGGAGCTCTCTGCAGCTGTGTGGGCCCGGGGCCGTGGGCTGTGTCCCCAGGGGCAGTGACAGCTGGGTGATGCTGTTTTGGGAGGGCCCGGCTGTGTCCTGCAGTCCCCAGCCCCTGCACCCCCCCAGCAGGGCTGAGCATGGGGGTGGGAATGCCCCCATCCCTCTCAGCCTGGCCTTGGGGCTGCTGTCCAGGATGTCTTTAAGCCCTTTTTAACCCTCACGTGGCACCATCACCACACCAGCCCCTCCCGGGCACACGGAATTGAGGGGAGCTGTCAGCCCTGCTGCCAGTTTGCCCAGCAAAGCCCTTCTGTTCCCCAAACCCACTGGTTTTCCTCAGGTGTTGTGGGGAAATGCACGGGGCAGCTGCAGGGCTCAGCTGTGGGTGCTCCACCAGCAGGGAGGCCAAACAGCATCCAGTGCCAGGCCCTGCCCTGTGCTGGGGAGAGCTGATGCTGAGCAGTGCTCCACTCCAGGAGCCAGAACTGCCAGGAAACCACGTCCAGACACCCTCAAACACCAGGGTGGGTTTGGTGCTTTGGTGGGTTGATTGTGGGTTGATCATGGGTTGACTTACTCCATGAGCAGGTGAATAAAAAACTGAGTTAAAAACCACCGTGTCGTGCTACAACATAAAGCTGGCTTGATCTAAGCCCTCCAGAAGCACTAAGGATTGGCTGTTCCTTCTGGGGCACTTTGATAAAAGCCTCTCTGGCTTTTACTGATGGTCCTACAAAGACAGGCTGAGAGAGCTGGAGCTGCTGAGTGTGGAGTAGAGAAGACTCTGGGGACACCTTCTTGCAGCCTTGAAGAGGGCTTATGGAAAAGAGGGAGAGCAGCTTAACACAGCAGACAGTGACAGGAGAAAGGAGAAGAGTTTTAAACTAAAGGAGCGGAGATTTAGGTTAGGAGTTAGGAGGAAATTCTTTACTCAGGGGGTGTTCACTGGCACAGGAGGGCTGCCCCATCCCTGGCAGTGTCCAAGGCCAGCTTGGACAGGGCTTGGAGCAGCCTGGGATGGTGGAAGGTGTCCCTGCCCTTGACAGGGGCTGGAATGAGCTGAGCTTTAAGGTCCCTTCCAACCCAAACCATTCCATGAGAGTTCCAAACCCTTCAGGAACATCTTTCTGCCCTGACATCCAGCAGAGTCTGGCTATTTGCACCTCCAGAAGGAAATACCACACAGTTCCCTCTAGTGCAGCACAGTGTCCCCAAGGAGAACATCCAAGCATGGAAGAAATGACCCTTTTTGTGCCCCCTGCACCCTCAAAGAGCTGGACTGATTATTCGCATGGCTGCCCTACCTGGAGCATCCTGCAGAGCCCAGACCTCCAGGGTGCTGATGTCTGTGCAAATCCAGATCAACAGACCCCCCAAAAGGTTCTGGTCACTCCCCTGGGAGGCTCAATATTCCCCTGCCTTTCTGCCAGGGATTTGCATGCTGGAGGAGCTGAAAAGAAGGATGCAGTGGAGGTGCATTATTATCTTTTCATGGGAAATTCCTAGATGAAAGAAAAAAAATTTAAAGTTTATGTCTCATTCTGTATTCCTTTCATTTTAGGTTCTGAGAAAGAAGAAATTATTCATGTCTCCAGTTCCTGCCTTTGCTCCATCTCGTTGCTCTCTTCCCCTGTGCCAAAAATGAGAATACAAAGGGATGGATGGCAAATGTTTATAGGGAAGAGGAGACGTACTCTCTCCAGGTTTTTGAGTCTTTTCAACTCCATAGCTCTAAATAATGCCTGAAACTGTGTAAAAATGGCAACTTGAAAGGGAAAAAGTGAAGTGTGGAGACATTTCAGTGCAGAGGAAAGAAAAGAAATCAATTCTTGGGCATTTCTTGCTTTAATGCATTCAGTGTTATGAAGGGGTCAAAGGAAAAAAAACAACATTAAAACATGAAACTTTTGATTGAGAGTTTGAGTTGCTGAGGGAGGGGGGTGTCAAGAAATCAAATTTTTCTAACCTGTAAAATAGGAACCGTGCATTTGTTTTGCAACATGACTTTAGATTGCTGTTCAATTATTGAAAATAGCATATTTAGCTGTTTTTTTCCTTTCAATACTTGGAGCCCAAACCTGGTGTAGACTTTGGGAATGTTTGCAGTGGAATTACTGAGTACTGAGAAAGGCCCTGAGTGCCCGTGGTGTTTCGGCAGAAACACCCTCAAAAATTTAGGGGCTTTTTGTGGCTGGCTTGTATTTCCCTCTGATTTCCAGGGAAGGGGACAGTCCCTGTGGGCACTGCTGCAGCTCCAGGAGGGAAGCTGGGACTTGCCCACCTGGTGACAGCAGCGAGGGGGACAATCCATGGGCTGAAACTCATTTTGCCCATTGTCAGGGCAATCAGTGTGACTTGTTTAATTAATCCATCCTCGCTTCACAGGCTGGCTCTCCCCAGAGATGGCAGCCAAGCCATGGTCCTTCACAAGGCTCAGTGAGAGGGGTGATGTGAGGAACTCTCAGGAGATGAGATTTGAGGGTGGAAAAGGCCTTCAGATCCATCCTGTCCCACCTTTTTCCTTGGATAATTTTAGAAGCTGGAAGAGCCTCCCCATGGGCTGTTTCCAGAGTGGTGATAGGAAAACTGGGGGAGTGCCTGTGGCTTTTTTCCCTCTGTATCCTACATTCACTGAGGTGAGTGGGAGACAGGATGAGCTTCCTAAAGAGTAGGACTACTCAAAAGACCAGCCACAATTAAAGCACTCAAATAAAGCTCTAATTATAAAAACTCCCCTGCATAACTACAGAAATATTTTGTGTAAATTGCTGGAGAAAAAATTTAGTATAAACTGTGCTCCAAGCCAATAAATCTCCTTGCAGTGTAGTGCTTCTGGAGATGGTATCTCCTGTTCTGACAGTCTGTGCACTCCAGAAAGAGAGAAAAAAAAAGGTTCAATATGTTCTGAAATGCCTTTATCCTGTTTCTCTGCTAACTTCCCCCAAGCCGGTCTGTCTCCTGGAGAAATCCCAAATCCCTGGGACTTCTTCCAGGCCTCCTTTTGATTGTGGGAGTTACAAGCTCCTATTCAGGAAACAGAAATGATAACATGCTCCATGAGCCCAAGGGGATGGAGAGGCAGCCTGGCTTTGGCCATCCAGCTCCCAGATTCCCAGATTCCCAGATTCCCATGCCCAGAGGGATGCTGGATGAGGCTGGCTGCTGTCGAGGTGGGTCTGAAAGCCCAGGGGGCTCTCTCCAGCCCGTCCTCCTTGCTCCCTTTGCTGCTGTCAGATGTAGGGTGCATCCAGTGGTCCTGCTGCTCCCCGTGGGGCTGAAGAGCAGGATTAAATCAGGGATGGAGGGACCCACATCCCCCAGATGTTCCTACAGTGAGCTACGACCAGCCCGTGGTGATCAGGAGGGAATCCAGAGGGGAACTGCTGGTTTTGCCTGGGAATTTCTCAGAGAACAACAGCATTTGCAGCTTGTTTATTGCTAATAGGTGGCATTTTTATCTTCCCCCTTTGTCAGGAGCCACAGGAAGGGCTGAGGAGCTGAAGGAACCTGGTTTTGGAACAGCTGCTTGGCTGGAGGGTGTCCCCATGGCAGTGTGGACAGGGATGCTCAGCCGTGGGACAGGGGGATGTAAGAGGAGGATGAAGTCACATCAGACTCCAGAAGACCCCCTAGGACAGATGGATCCACATTTTCCATCTGCCTTCCCTTCACAAGCAGCAGCTCCGTGGGAGATGGACGGCCCTGGCACGGCTCTCTTGGCTTTGCACAAGACACTGACCTTTGGTCTGTATCCCATCTAAAGTAAGTGTCATTTTATAGTCACAGCTACCTCCTGTGACCAAAAATTCATCTGGGAAGCAATGAAATGTGCATTAATTACATATTGAAGAGCAGTAAAAGTGTTACTCTCTCCCACAGACTCGCAGTGCAGGAAGCTTCATTCATCATAAAATTTTAATGGGCTCACAGGCTGAGGAATTGCATTTTGCCTCCGTGACTGAGCAGTGACTTCAGGCAGCTGCAGGTGCCCCACCTGGCTGACCCTAAAAGCCACGAGGAGGGATAGCACTGCAGCATCTCCTGGTCCCTTCTGCCGTCTCTGGGTGAGGCTTCTGGTGTGTTCCCAGATTTTGCTGCCTTGGAGCCACGATGGGAGCACAAACACAGGGAGAAGAGCAAAGCAGGGAGCCATGGAGGCGCAGAGAGGGAGAGGCTGAGCACTGCTGAACACCTGAAACAAGCTCACCAGTATCATCTGCAAAAAACACCTCCCAAGTCCTGCTTTACTTGACCTCTGTCCCCACGATAATAATGGCAGAGCAACAGAGAGCTCTCTAATGTGCTTGCAGTGTAATAAAGTAACCCCACTAGGAATAAAATCTCCAGCAATTACTGTGCCAGGTATTATGCTGATTTATCAAATTGCAGTTGAAAGTCAAGAAGAGTTGAGGAGGCAGTGATAAAACGTCTGATCTCAACTCTGACTCTAAATTACCCTTCTGGCCAGCACAGTATTTCATCCAGAGGAATTGTTATTCCTCTCTTCCTCTTCAAAAATCATCATTCAAACTGATCATTTTGCACTCCTTATGTTTTGGAGGAAGCACCTTGCCTGCACTGTGTGATGAGCTGCCAAGGGGATGCTGAGTTTTGGGGGCTTGGGCTCAGACCTCCCACTGCAGGGTGGAGCACATGGAATGGAAGCAAAGTGGCTGTGCTTCATCCCTGCGAGGCACAGGCTCTTTTTTGGGCTCTTCAGTCTGCAGAAGGATGGCAAAGGTGCCTCACGTCATGTCTGCTCGGTGGGCAGAGCCTTTCCAGCCCCTGGGGACAGGGGTGGGCAGGGGGCAGGTGCAGGACCAGGAGGTTCAAGTCCCAACCCTGGCACCATGCAGCAAGGAGCCCACCTGGAGTACTGGGTACAGCTCTGGTGCCTGCAGCACAAGGAGGACGTGAAACTGCTGGAGCAAGACCAGAGGAGGCCACAGAGTTGCTGAGGGCACTGGAGCACCTTGCCTGTGGAGACAGGCTGAGAAAGTCAGGGCTGTTCCACCTGGAGAAGAGGAGGTTGTGTGGAGACCTCCCAGCACCTTCCCGGGGTGTGAAGGGGCTGCAGGGAAGCAGGAGAGCGACTCTTCCTCAGAACTGCCGTGACAGGACAAGGGGGACGGGATCAAACTGGAAGAGGGGAAATTAATTTAGATTATATGTTAGGAAGAAATTGTTCCCTGTGAGGGTGAGCAGGCCCTGGCACAGGGTGCCCAGAGAAGCTGTGGCTGCCCCTGGATCCCTGGCAGTGCCCAAGGCCAGGCTGGACGGGGCTTGGAGCAGCCTGGGACAGTGGGAGGTGTCCCTGCCCATGGCAGGGGGTGGAAGGAGATGAGCTCCAAGGTCCCTTCCAACCCAAACCATTCCATGATTCCATGATCCCATGCTTGCATCCAAGGGCTGGGCCATGCCACGGTGGCAGTGTGGATGTTACAGTGGCCACCACCCTGGGGAAGCCCAGGTGTGTCTGGAAGAGGAGCTGGAGGTGCTGTGCAGCCCCTGCTGGGTCTGACATCCAAGCTCTGCCCGGCACTGCCCAGCCTGAGGCTCCTGGTGCTGTGCTGGGGTCAGTGCCCAGAGCCAGGGCCCAGGGCTACAACTCATTTCCTTCACCAGGGACTCGCTCTACATCCGGACTCCAGGACTTTGGGAACAGGGACACCTGGGAACAGGGACACTTGCCAAGGTTCAAGCCTGCTCTTGGTGGGGACCAGGACCTCACCAAGGCTGGCACAAGGTCCCTGCTCCCAGCACGTGCTGCAGTTGCCAGGGACCTGGGATCTGTCAAATGAAGCCCTTTCCTTTGATCCTTCTTGCATAAAGCTCTCAATATTGCTTGTCAGGGCTGTTTTCCCTTCCATTCCATCATCTCAGTAATGATAACACAGATGTAACAGAGACAAAGTGTCCTCCCAGCGCTGCCGGGGCGTTCGTGGCCCCGTGCCATGGGCACAGCTCAGGGCGGTGCCACAGGAGAACCCCCAGACCCTTTCCACACACCCTGGCTGTGTGGGAGGCTGTGTCCTGATGGGGCAGTGGGATGCTGGTGGAGACTCCCCGTTTCTATGGGAGCCAGGCATGGCTGTCCAGAGGCACCCACCTGGGGCTGTGCTCGAAGGGTTAACACCGCTGAGATGCTGCTGCTGAGGCTTCTTCAACTCCCTGTGACATCCTGCAGCACTGCTAATTACGTGTTCATAAACCAAAGTCAATTAGCCAGGGCTCTCTCTGCTCCTGCCTCCTAACATCCCTCTCCATCCGTAGCCCAAAGTCTGGGAATGCCTGCCTTGGTCCTGCCCCCTGCCCTGCCAGCCCCCGGCCCCAAAGCTGTTCCAGAGCCTTCTGAGGATCCAACTGGTGCTCTTTGACTAAAACTGGGAGCTCCACAGCTCATCCTGCTCCGGAGCACCACCTCTGCCTTTGCAACTGCTGGGGCAGATGGAGGGGAGGTGGAGGGGGGCCAATATCCTTCTTCAAGTATGGGAAAAATTACCGCAACAAGGAAAGCAATAAATTCTTCCTTATGTTCAAAAGCAAGGGATTTGCTTTGTAGGGAGAGAGATTTAGGTTATCTGCCTGGAATTTAAAGGTTTTTAAAGGGAGGTTAGGCACACAGACAGGGTTTAGGTAGAGCTGACCCTGCCCTGAGGCTTCTTGAGACCCGGCTACTGAATTTTCCACTGCTGTTAATAACCAAGGGCTCAGAGCAGGGGGAAGCTCCCCCAGCCACAGCATCCCTGCCTGGCCCTGGGCCCCGGGTCCTGACCCTCAGGGCAGGGGCTGAACCCCTTTGTTGAACTGGATGCATCCTTTCAGCACTTGAAGAGGCTGATAAAGACGGAGAACAGCAAAGGCAGATAGTGGCAGGACAAGTGGGAATGGGTTTAAACTGAAAGAGAAGAAATTCAGGTTGGATATTGGGAAGGAATTTTTCCCTGTGAGGGTGGGCAGGCCCTGGCACAGGGTGCCCAGAGCAGCTGTGGCTGCCCCTGGATCCCTGGCAGTGCCCAAGGCCAGGCTGGACATTGGGGCTTGGAGCAGCCTGGGACAGTGGAAGGTGTCCCTGCCATGGCAGGGGTGGCACTGGATGGGCTCCAAGGTCCCTCCAACCCAAACCATTCTGTGAATCTGTGAGCCAGCCGTGATGGTGGACGGGAGGCTCAGCTCCCAGTCGCTTCCCTGGAGCAATTCCAGGTCCATGACAATTAGCCAACAGCTGGAATACCATTTAAGCACAGCTGCCATCATGCAAATTTAGAGCTTAGTAGGGATTAAAGTGGTTTGGAAAGCCTCACAATTTCTCATTAATGCTCCGGGCTCTCTAATAGCCAACTGCCCTTCATTCCCCAGATGGCTGCACGTCCCCAAGGCTGGAGATGGGGCACTGTGCCCCCGTGGTGCCCCACAGCAGCCACCAGCCCTCCGAGAGAAGCAGAGGCAGCAGGGCAGCCCTGCAGAAATGAAGGGAGGTGGCCAGAAAATTCTTAAAAATGTGGTTATGGCTTTGCACAGTTCCTCCTAAATCGGCAAGGTCACCTTTCAGTGGCTCCCTGCACTGCTGTCCCACAAACCCTCTCAGTGGAGGCCTCCAAATCCACCGTCCCAGTGACCCAAAGGTGACCCCGCTGGGGTGCAGGGGAATGGACATCATGGGTGGCACCTTCCTTCAGACAGGACAAACCACAAGGACCTGGTGTCACCCCAGCTCCCAGTGATGACCCCTCCCAGACCTTCTCCCAGGGCTGGAAACCTCCTGCCTGAGGTTTCAGTCTCAGTGCCACTTACCTGCTGCACACACACAGAAGTGACATTTCAGAAGCTCTCCCTGCAGTAAATCCCATCTCCTCGCTGTGGTAACTCAAGGAAGCTTTTCATCATGTGCCATTTCCCCCCTTATTTTAATCACTGCGTATTTAGGAGAAACCTGGCTCTGATATTGTGGAGTGGGAAGAGGCTGGGGCAGGTGAGAATGTGGTGGGAGAGGAGGGAGGGATGGGAAGCTGAGGAGGACAAAGCAGGGGCCACTTCCAGGGTGTCCCCCAGAATAAGGAGAGACTGCATCAGCTCTACTTTTCATACGTTTTATTATAAAGAAAGGTAAGATAAGCATTGTGAACCGAATGTGCCAGGTGCTGCCAAAGCAGCGCCCTCAAACAAAATAAAAAATAAAAAAAAAAACCCCAAAAATGCACCTTATGAGAAACTGTAATTATGCTCTCTAATTTTTCATAAATAGACAAAAATCATTGTCAGCAATTTTTTAAATAGATGGACATATGGCCAGAAAAAAAATAATAATGCCATACAACATGGATATAAATCGTCCATTTCTTGCTGTACAAATAATAGAAACAAGTTTGGCAGGCTTTTTTTGTTGTTTTTTTATACACATCTCCCTTCTATGTATAACTAAAAAATGTGCTACAATTAATATAAAATGCTTTTACTATAAAGTAAACTACTAATTTCTTTCACAAAAAAATCTTAAAGATGTCTTTAGCACAGCTCTAAAACACTTAGTAAACTACTTACAACTATCCAACAAATTATATTTTCATGATCTCTTTCACATTTGTCCTCTCATAGTTTGCCTTCTGCTCTCTCCCCCACCTACCTAGCAATAGTTTTTATTTATTTTTGTAACTTTTTTTTTTCGCCAGACCGTCCAAGGCCTTTGCATGTACAATATTCACACAAACTTCACATTTTCTTGCACAAAGTTTAGTGCTGTTAGCAAGTCAAAAGAGTGCATCCTCCTACTGAGCTGGCCTAATGCTGCAGGACACCAGACCTGGGTTTATGCTGCGTCTAAAAGCAGTTCACTAGGAAAATAGTCTGTAGCTAAGCTGATGGCAAGCAGAAAAACGGTGTCCTTAGTTTAATTTCATTATTTTTTTTGTTGGTTTTGCACTTGTTTTATTTATTTTTTTTTAATTTGAATTTTCTCTCTTTATTTATTTTTTTGTTCTTTGCGATTTACGAGGTGGGTTTTTTTGGGGGGGGGGGGGG
>VZRO01006083.1:33212-96394 GCA_013397915.1 Daphoenositta chrysoptera
TCTTCCAGCCCAGTGATTCTGTGATTCTGTGACTACCTCCCATACTAATATTATCTCAAAAGTGTGTGTTGCTTCATTTCTAGGTTGAAAAAGGCACCAAGGGCGGGCTGCACACAGAGGGACCAGGCAGAGGCACAGCAGGATCATTTATGTTGGAAAAACCCTCCAAGATCAAGTCCAACCATTCTCCCAGCACGGCCAAACCACGTCCCCAAGTGTCACATCCATGTGTCTTTTAAAGCCCCCCAGAGATGGTGGCTCTGCCACTGCCCTGGGCAGCTCTTCCAATGCTTGACCACTCTTTCCATGCAGAAATTTTTTCCAAATACCCAATCTAAACCTTCCCTGGTACAACTTGAGGCTGTTTCCTCTTGTCCTGTCCTTTGTTACCTGGAAGAAAAGACCGACCCCCACCTGGCTACACCCTCTTTCAGGGGGTAGCCCTGACCTAACCCTAAGCCTAGGGGGTAACCCTAACTCCAACCCTAAATTTCAGGCTGTAGTTGTAGAGAGTGAGAAAGTCCCCCATAAGAGTAAGCGTTGGCTGCAATTTTATTTCTTTCTCAATTTCAACTGTAAGAGCTACAACATCAGTTTCTTCCTGGTTTAATTGCTGCTCTTGCTGGGGCTGCAGGGCAGGGTCAGCTCCGGGTGTCCCCGCAGGTCCCACCTGGGAATGCTGGAATGCTCTGCCTGGCATCAGCCCCGGGGCCACCATCCCCTGCCTCACCACACCTGGGGCTGAGCCACGGAGGTTTAGAGAGCTGCTTTTGGATAAAATGTGCTCATTCTGACACTGCGTAAGGAGAGCCCAAAGAGGGAGCCCAGATGCTCTTTTATTTCAGGACACAGCAGGGAGAGAAGTGGCTGAAGTCCCTCTCCCCTGGTTGTGGATGATCTGTGGAGGTTTTGCTCTGAAATCCAGGGCTTTCAATGGGGTTTATTACCTGCACAGACACGATGGAAACATGACTGGCTCCATAAAGACATTTTGGCCTTAAAAAGTGGTGAAGAAAGGCTTGGGAGGTTCTGGTGTGGGTGTGTTTGTGAGTGGAATAATAGGCAAGGGGCAGACAGCAAGGCAGGGCTGTTGTTGATAGAGCTGTCTTCTGATAGAGTCAAGAGCCCACCCTTTGCTAATCTCCACATTTTATAATCTGCATTTAAAATGCAGAGTCTTCCCTCCTGCACTCAGGAAAGATTTAATGCCACTGAGCAGCAGCGAGGTATTCCAGCCCTAAAACTTCATTAATTTTACACAACACGCTACAGAACATTTCCCAGTTCATTACGAAGTATTACCATAAATAATTGAATCCAAGCTAAGTGCAGTCGTGATGGGTTATCTTTGCCTTTTTATACTGTTTGCTCATTTAGCTCCTGATTTGGAAAATTCCCTCCCCTTCGGAGAGGATCACCTCGTTGTTGGAAGGAATTAGGGAGGTTATAAACGTCTGGATCTAGTGTCTGTACATGGGTTTTTGTGCCTGGACAAGGTGCAATGGACAGTGTCCCATCTTTTAGCCTAAAAAAGAGTGGGAAGAGGGGAGAAAAGATGCTAAAGGATGACAGCCAAAAAGAACCTAATCCATGCCTTGCAAATGAGAGGAACGATGTGGAAAGATGAATCCAGTTCAGTGTTAACCCAAAAATACCTAAATGTGAGGGGACAAAGGTAAATCCAAAGGTAAATAGAATGTTTTAGGATGGAAAGGACACAGCCCCTGAAGAAAGTGTGGAAAGACAAATGAAAAAACAAGGCAGAAAAAACAAGGGAGGTGCTTTGAGGAGTTCAGATTTAATTAGGGATTAAGGAAGATTTGCACGTGACTGTAAACCAAGGTGCACCTCTGGTAGAGGTGAGGCAGCTCCCTTGGAGAAAGTCACTGTGAAACAGAGGAATTCAGTGCCTGGGAAAGAGCAAGTGCCAGAATCAGGCTGTCAGGTGAGGGAGACAGGGGACTAGGAAAGGAGTTTGAGATGTGGTGGCAAAAAAGCATTGAAATTGTGTGCTGCAGTCGCTTGTGGGAAGTGATAGTCAAACACCAAGCAGGAGCTGAGAAATGCTCCCCATGTCTTTGCTCACTATCTAGGACAGCTTGGGCTGCAGCCCAGGAAGAGCCAGGAAAATTGGATGGAAGTCAGTAAGCAAAAAGTCATTAAGAACAGGGAGAGCAGGAGCTAAGAAACATTTAAAACTCTCTCTCCAGCATGGCTGAGTTATGAATTAAGGAGTGTCTGCTTGCAGGATCCCAGAATTTGCAGGGCATGAGGGAAGAAGTGTCATTTGATGGCATTTTAACTAGCAAGGATAGGCTGGGAAGCAAAAATCCCTACAGCAGTTCCCTTATTAGATAGAGAAGGACAGAGAGAAAGACAACCTTGTCGGTTTTTCAGAAGTTATCTGGATGACAAACACAAAAAAAAAGGAGGCTTGGGAGGTTTTACCCCAGCTAACCCAGAGCCAACAGATGTTGGAAGCTAAAGAAATATCAAGGTTAGACATGAAATAAAAATCATAACCCAACAGGGCCGTCTGTGTGCTGGGGAGGTTGGGACGATCCTCTCTTCCAGGAACCCGGGACTCTCCAGCTGAGTCACATCTCATCAAGGAACAACCCCTTCTCTTTCCAGCCAGATTTTGCTCCTCACAGTGCTGCTTTAATTGCAATTAAGCCCAGTGCACTTCTGAGGTTGAAATGGGCCGTTACATGATCCAGAGACTTCCCAAATATACCTAGGGCAGCACTGATGAATAAAACCTGGAGAGACATCCCTTCAGCACTGCTGTGCCCAAGCTCTGCTGATGGTTGGACCCACCCAGCTCACGGCAAGGTGCTGTGGAGGAGCCCAATGACACCTCTGAACATCACTTGGGAATTAGTGCAAAGTGCACTGGAGAAAGCAGCAGAGTCAGGCAGATCATGGAACCACAGAGTGGATTGGGTGGGAATGGGCCTAAAAGCTCATCTCCTTCCCATGGGCACCCTCCACTGTCCCAGGATGCTCCAAGACCCAATGTCCAGCCTGGCCTTGGGCACTGCCAGGGATCCAGGGGCAGCCCCAGCTTCTCTGGGCACCCTGTGCCAGGGCCTGCCCACCCTCCCAGGGAACAATTCCCTCCCAATATCCCATCCAGCCCTGCCCTCTGGCAGTGGGAAGCCGTTCCCCCTGTCCCATCATTCCTTGCCCTGGATGAGGAGATCCAGATCATCTCTTTTCTTGGCTTGTGAGCAGCCTTGAGACACAGGGAGCTGCAGCCCTGCAGGTGCCTGGGAATGCTCCAGGTGATGCAGAGGGGAAACTGAGGCTGCAAATGCCAGGGCAGCAGAAGCAGGAGGTGATGGCACTGCTGGCACACCAGGCTTTGCAATAGATGAGAACAATCCAGGTTTGGGCACTGCTGCCAGCAGCTCCCGTGTCTTTAGTCACAGGATGGGCTCCTTCCTCAGCAGACACTGTGATATTTTTCAGTGCACTAAGCACTCTCTGCAGGGCTGATCTCTATCCATCTGAGTTCCTTACAATAATCTATACTCTAATAATTATCTGGAAGTCTCTGCATAATGTCTGGTTTTAGAATGACTTTTTTTTTCCTAGGAAGCTGCGATAAACCCATGAAATTTGATATTTCTGCTGTGACAAAGGCATGAAATGCATGAGCTTTGATCATGAATTGCATAGGCCCTCTGCTTACAGTGTGGCACTCCAGCCAGATGTCACAGAGCTTGTTTTAGCAACACAGAATGCAATCCTCACTGCTATGGGAACGTTCCACCTGCTCCTGGAGTGCCCTGGGCTTTCTGCATGGGATCCAGGCAGTGGGATTTGCAGGGGGAATCAAATGTTTCCCCAGCTGATCCCTTAAGAAGTGATGCTTACTTCTAGAGGAGTTCATCCCTGGGATCTGCCCAGCACCTCTGGGAATTGGGATCTGTGTGCCACAACCCTCCGAGCACCTTCAGCATTTTGCCCACAACATGTGAAGTGACTTTTACAACCAGGTCCTGATCATGTTCCTTCTTCCAGGCTGTCTGCAGCGACTTCAGGAAGGAGCATGCAAAGGTCAGACCTATCCATGTCCCTCAGCCCCCTCGGGCAGGCAGACAGCAGGGATATTCTAATGGATCCACCAGTTATTTATTTCCCTGGAAGAAATAAATGTCTGTACAGTCTGTGCCCAGCCCAGAGCTGTAAGTGCTCTGCTGGCACAGACAGGAGCCGTGCTCTGAGAGGCCTGGGAGCTGGTTATTATCTCTGGTGAAAGCACCATGCTCCAGCACTTGAAGGAAATCAATACTCTGATGGTATCCAGCCTCCTTCCCAACTGCTCCCACAGAGAGCCCGGGAATGTTCCAGGGAGCACAACAGAGCCTCCAAACTATCGGGGCTCAGCCAGGAGCAGTGGGGTAGGCAGAGGTTGGAAATGGCTTCCACACCCTCCCCTTTAGGACTATCCTGATGTTTTCATTTATTGGGGAATTCGAGCAGCATTAAGGGACCTTCATGCTGGCAGATTGATGCCAGAGCTCGTAGGGTGTAAGGGGAAGGTCTGTGCAGGTGTCTGTGGGGTTTTCCTGCGTGGTGCAGGGGGAGGGAGCACCCTGTGGCCCTGGGGAGGACCGAGGGTTTGTTACACTGCCGGGGTGGGTTCCCAGGAATGATAAGGGACCCACTGGTGGAGACAACTATGGGAGGCTGTGGCCTCAGTGATCAGGGCAATGGCTTTAGGGACAGAAGGACATCGCTTTCTACAGAATGGTTTGGGTTGGAAGGGACCTTAAAGCTCATCCAGTGCCACCCCTGCCATGGCAGGGACACCTTCCACTGTCCCCGGCTGCTCCAAGCCCCAATGTCCAGCCTGGCCTTGGGCACTGCCAGGGATCCAGGGGCAGCCACAGCTGCTCTGGGCACCCTGTGCCAGGGCCTGCCCACCCTCACAGGGAAGAATTTCTACCTCACATATAATTTAAATTTCTTCTTGTCCAGTTTAAAGCCATTCCCCCTTGTCCTATCACAATCTGCCTTTGCAATTAGTTATTCTCCAATTTTTTTTATAAGACTCTTTAAGTACATAAGGCCACATTGAGGCCTGGCCTTATGGACATGGCTGCTTTCAAACCTCCAGGGATTCTGCTGGGGGGACTGCTCCAGAAAGAAATGTGTCTAACCCTTTCATGGAATGGAAATAAATAAAAAAAAGAAAAAAAACCGAAATCTTTTTATGTCCAGGGAAGAATTTATCCATGAGTTTTAAGCTTCCTGCTTCCATAGCATCACTTCAGTGATCCTACAGAGATGAGGGAGCCTTGAACTTCCCTGACCACACCTGGCTGCACATCTTAGGGCAGACATTGAGCTGCTGTTCACTGTCCCAGCCCGGGTGTGCACTAGCAATGAGCTATTTTGTTACTGGCCTGCAGTGGTTGACCCCACACTCCCTGCTGGGGTAGTCGTTGTCCCACTCAGTGCTTCCTGGAGGGTTTGATGCACCAGGAGAACGGGGTCCAACACTGTTCTGAAACTCAGACGAAATATGGGAGAAGTCCTGCGGGGTGGAGAGGAAAAGGAGGGTTACAGGAGCATACAGAGCAGGAGACTGCAGATGTAATAATAGTGCATAATCCCATTTACAGGCACTGTCCCCCAAACCTGTCAGTGCAGAGCACAGGAGGAGCCCCAGGGACACAGCGGGGTCAGCCCAGACCATGCAGCAATGGAGCAGCACGTTTTACATCCCTTTTCCCTGCTCTTTTTGTCAGGACCTCCCTCCTCGGGGTGGAAATGGCTGTGGAGGGCACACAGCCACCAAAGCTGCTGGGTTTTTTGCAGCCTGGCCACCAAAGCAAGTGTCCCACTTCCAGTGCAGCTCAGCTCCTGTGCAGTGCTGGGTTCCCCATCCCAGTGCTCAGGAACAAGGGACATCTACATGAACCACACTGTCCCCATGAGCTGCCACCACTGGCAATTCACCAAGGACACTGAGGGGCTGCTGTAGCTGAAAGCTGATCAGTTTTCCCCATTTTTTAGGGTGGGTTTAATGAAATTTATCTCCATTAGGCAATGAATATAAACCAGATTCGTGATAATTACCTGACAATGAACATGATTTTTTTCCAAAATAGCTGAATTAGGGCAATGTGGGGTGGGGGTTTTTTTTTATTTTTACAGAAATAAAAATCACAAAATAAATATATAAATAAAAGTCACAAAATGCTGCCCTCAGCAACAGCTCCTACCCCAGTGAGTGATTGTGAGGACCCCCTGTATTGCTACCACCAAATTACAGGAGCCACTTTTCGTTGTGCAGAGCCAAAGCCCAGTCCCTGTGCTGGAGAACTCATAAGATCATTTAGGTTGGAGGAGACCTCCAAGATCATCCAGTGCAACCAAGCACTGCCAAGCCCACCACTATCCCATGTTCCCAAGTGCCACATCCACACATTTTTTGAATGCTTCCAGGCATGGTGACTCCACCACTCCTCTGGGCAGCTGTTCCACTGCCTGATAACCCTTCCAACAAAGAAATTTTCCTTAATTTTCAGTCTTAACATTCTCTGGCACAACCTTCTGGGAATTGGGATCCGTGTGCCACAACCCTCCAAGCACCTTTAGCATTTTGCCCACAACATGTGAAGTGACTTTTACAACCAGGTGCTGATCTGACCGTGTTCCTTCTTTCAGGCTGTCTGCAGCGACTTCAGGAAGGAGCATGCAAAGGTCCTTCTTCTTGTGAAGAGGCCGTTCCCTCTGCTCCTGTCCCTGTTCCCTGGGAGCAGAGCCCGACCCCCCCGGCTGCCCCCTCCTGTCAGGGAGTTGTGCAGAGCCACAAGGGCCCCCTGAGCCTCCTTTTCTCCAGCCTGAGCCCCTTTCCCAGCTCCCTCAGCCCCTCCTGGAGCTCCATTCCCTTCTCTGGGAAGACTCCCTTGGGGACAACACCAACACCCAAGAACCCCAAGCCCTCGGGAGCCCCGAGCACGCACCTGCTGGCCGGGAGGCGAGGCGTTCATGGGGGGCTGTACCTGTAGTGCCATGGGGGGCGACAGGAGGGGCTGCTGGGGGACCTGCTGCATGCTGAGGGGCTGGCTGAGGAGCGAGCTCTGCGGGTGGTGCAAGGACAGCTGCTGGTGGAGCGGGGGGCTGATCTGGAAGGAGGGCGGGGGGGAGGCACTGAGGCTGGGCAGCAGGGGCTTGGAGGGCAGGGTCCGGGACAGCCCGGCGTGCGGGTGGCCGCGGTAGCTCTGCAGGTCCGACGGGGACAGGAAGGAGCCCAGGCCGGGGTAGGGCGAGGAAGCCTGCGGGGGCATCGGGTACATGGGCTGCTTGGGGGGGATCATCTTGGAAGGGGGGTTGCTCTGGGCGCTTTTCGTCTCCCCCTGGTCGGCAGAGCTCTGTGGGAAAGCAGAATGGAAGGTGGTGAGGAAGGGAAAGAGGAAACATGGATATGCATCCCGAGACAGCCATCTGTCCAGATGAGCTCCCCCCGTGGATCCTGCTCCTCTCCCACCTGCCAGCACGTGAATTCCCAGACCTGCAGCAGCTGGGTGGCCTCGGGCTGGGTGCAGCATCCATACCTGGAAAACTAAAGCCCAGGAACTCAGCCGTGCCTTTGGCAGAGCCTGGAGCACCGGGGGAATGAACCAGTGCAGGGGCAAACTGCCCACCAGCAGCTCACTGCTTTGGGTGGGTGACAAATGCCTGCTGCTCCCAACAGAGGACAAATGGGTCTACAAACCCTCTGCTTCCCCCACCCTGTGCATTCCTGCAGCCCTGGCGGGTCTGTAATGCACGGGACAGTGGTGGCCTCATTTCGGCAGGAGGAAGAGAAGGACAAGGGGAAGGTTTCTGGGTTGGACACTGAGGGGTTTGTCCTGTGACAGGCCCTGTGATGATACTCCTGATCCTTTCTCACCCAGCAGCCACCACCACGCTGTGCTGCTTTGGTCAAAACAAAGTTTTGCAGAAGAGTAGCTGGAGAAATTGGGAAGAAAATGAAGCCACAGAGCACGTGCCTCCATGACTTCCACGCCTTCCACAACTCCTGCCCCTCACTGCTGCAAGGCACGTTCAAGGCAAGACCCTCAGAGGCTTCCAGAGGGACTGACAAGAGTTCAAATCCCCAACAAGTCCTTCCCATCCCCTTTTTCTGTCCTTGCTGCTGTTCTGCTGAGAAGTTGGCAGCTGCCAGTCTGCACAGGGGCTCTGAGCCTGTCCAGCTCACCACCACCACAGGGATCCTGCAGACGATGGGTGATTTGGGAGATCACATGATTTCCCAAGGCAGCTGAATGTGGTGATTAAGCTCTGAGGATGTGGTGTAGTACTAAGGAGAAGGTTTGAAGGGAGACCACTCACTGCCCAAGGGCAGCATTACCCCTGAGCCAGGAAGATTTTGAGCTCCACAGGAGCCACCCCAAATTCACAGGCAGCAAACGCCTGTGTCCCTTCTCTGGAGGTGTGGATCAGGGCAAGCTGTGCGGTCCCTTGGGATGGACATCCATGTCTAGGAGACTGGGCCCATCACTGCTCCCCAGTGTGGTCTTGCAGCACTGGCAGTCCCTGTATGAGCCTGAAATGCCCTGGAATTTCACTGTTAGGCACGGGAATGGGCTCCCTGGGTTTGGCCTGGCTGTGGTGTGTTCAGCACCCACGTGCTCACATCTCATCAATCACAGTTATGGGCCTTACTCCATAAAACTCCCTAAAAACTCCTTGAAACTCCCTAAAAATCTGCCCTAGGCTAAGCATGCACAGGAGAAGCAGCACCTGGGGTCCTGAGCAGGTGGGACAGCCCGAGTGCATGGGGCAGGGGGCAGCAGGCTGCAGGTACCAGTGAGCCCAGGACTGGGTGTCACCTTCCCCTGCGCCAGGCCCTGATGTCACCTTGTCCTCCTGACCCCTTTGCTGCACTCACACCCTGAAAGCAGGCAAGGAACAGTGGGGACAGAGCAGCAGGGACCCCTTCACCCCACACAGGGACACTGATGAGACCTCCCCTGCTGCTGAACCCACCCAAAGTGGGGTGTCACTGCTAAAGGCAGATGACAGCCCAGCTCCTGCCCTAACCCTGCTGCAGAGCCCTTCCTTCAGCCCCTGGGAAGGTGCTAATGCTGGTATCAGGTCTGATACCACAATTACACAGCATTTCTGGTAAATCTGCTCCTCCCTGGAGGCTGCTGTGGGTTGTGACCCATCCGTGAGCGTGGCTGTACCTTGGAGACGAGGCTGGCCCGGTACGCGGCCAGGGCTTTCAGGTACTCCTTCTTGGCAGCTTCTGTTTTCCTCTTGTATGCCTGAAAGGACCAAGGAAGGGATAATCGTTAATAAAGGGAACAGGGGGCTGCTGGGCTTGGCTGCACCCCACCTGCTCAGTGGGACCCCCCTTCACTGGGGCTGTGTGCCTGAAAAACGCAGTTCTGCTGCAGAGCAATCGATACCAAACCAAGAAAATGAAGCCCCTGGTTGGACAACGCTGGGATTTTTGGAGGCATCTCTGGTCAGAGTGGTCCGTGTGTTTAGATAGGTGTTTAATAAGAGACACAGTCTGATTTTATAAGGTGAACACTGTGAAATCCCTTCCCAAGAGGAGCAGAGTAAAGAGTGATCCAGGCTCCTGGAAGAGCAAGACAAAAGCCAAAACCCTCAAATGACAGGACTATCTTTAAAGTCCCTTCCAACTCAATCCAGTCTATGGTTCTGTGATGATGACTAACTTAAAAACCGGTGAGACATTAAGAATTCCTGAACAACCCATTTGTTTTCTTGGCTTTCCCAATATTAATTCTTTAGAGCTCAAACTCCAGCTCTTCTCTGCAGTCTGGACAGCTGGGAGCTGCTTTCTCATCTTATAAAAGCTGAGATTTTTGCCTCATCTCATGACTCCGTGAGCTGGAGCTTGCAGGGAAGCAGGAAAGTTTGATTCCCTAAGAAAACAAAAAAAGATTTGGAAGAGTGAATTAGGATTTATTCTTCCATCTTTCCCCATAATGAGTGATTCCTCTTGATCATGTCAGTGGTGGTCCCCTTCCTGCCTGGATCTGGTGCTCCACACGGAGGTGAAGCTCTTCAATAAAACAGTGGTGTGATCCAGCCTGTCCCCAGCAGTGAGTCCCCGAAGGGTTACACAGATTTAACTGAGTCAGCAAGAGGAGTATTTTAAAATGGAATAAAAATTTCAGGATAAAGGCAGAAACTCCCAGGAAAAATACCCACCAACCCTCTTCTCCCCTGGAAACTCAAAGCCTTCCTCAGGTGATGTATTGAAAGTTGATTTCAATTAGAACAGATTTGCATGTATTTAATTCTGCTTTAAAACCGACAACAGCTTTCAGCAACTGAAACGCTGAAGCCTCGTGGGCACATCCACCCTCCAGGATGATTTAGGCTGGATATTGGGAAAAATTTCTTCATGGAAAGGGTCGCCCAACCCTGGAACAGGTTGCCCAGGGAAGTGGTGGAGTCACCATTCCTGGAGGTGTTTAAAAGACCTGTGGGTGTGGCACCTGGGGACATGGTGGCCTTGGCAGTGCTGGGCAAACAGTTGGACAGGATGATCCCAAAGGTCTTTTCCAACCAAAACAGTTCCACAATTTTATGATTTAGCTCATTTCCCCTGCAAATTTCCACGGCCATGGCAGCACCCCAGGCTCCCTCCCAACACTGACCTCCGAAGGGAGAGTAACCTTCCAGCAGTTGAACTGAAAGTGAGTTTAAAATCAGCACAGATAAATCCTATTAAAAATGGATTGAAAGCCCTATTTTCATTGCTAAATCACAGCGAGTCCTGTAATGAAACGTTTTGACTCGACACACTGGAGGTCTCAGACGGCAATTTTCTGAAATGGAGCATTTCCCTAAGTTTGTCTTTGGCTTTATGGTATTCAGGAAATATTATATTTGCTCCATTCAGAGCAAAATTACTTTTCAAAATGTCAGCCTGAAGAAGAGTTTGCCTGTGAAAAGCAACTATTTCTTCAAACTGTATCAGTTCCCTTAATAAAAGCTATTACCTTTCTCTACAATCTTCACATCTTTTATTACAGAATCAAAGACAGTTTGGGTTGGAAGGCACCTTAAAGCTCATCCAGTTCCATCCCCCTGCCGGCAGGGACACCTTCCACTGGAGCAGGTTTGTGCCCATACAACAGCACAGAATTTATTGTCTTCAGCAGCAGAGCTGGTGGATGCTCTTAACTGTGGTACCTGATGCTCTCACAGCAATGAAATAAGAATTCCTGCATCTCACGCTGGTGTTTAAGAGTGGCCACAGCTGGATGCTGATCTATGGAGAACATATTTAATTATTTTTCCTCTATAACAGCAAAATACAAGAGTGGTTTTACCATTTTATTTTTACCAAGATGGTGGGAAAACAAAGTATTCAGAGTTATGCAGAGACCAATTTAATTATTAGCAAGACTTGCCTGGAGAAAAACCTGCAATTCCTGGACAGTGAGAGGGCAGGTAAATGAGACTTCCTAATTCTGAATGCAAATAAATGAATAACCAAAAAACTCTGTGCCTATCTTCAACCCCATCACTCGTCTTTCCTGCTAAACCCTTTTTTTATGCCGCTCTTCATCTGTCGTTGTGTCTTTCAGAGCACGTGGGGTCAGGTGCAGCAGGGCTGGGCAGGGGCAGCCAGGTGGCTCATTCTGCTGCAGGGAGAGGGATTGCTCCAGGCAGGAGCCCCCGCGCTCCTTGGGCCAGCCCCGGCCCGAGCCTGGCCACCAGCGGGGCAGGCAAGAGTGGGGATGGGCTGAGCTCGGGGATTGTGCTCTCTGGTGTGAACTGGAACCTCTGGAAGATTCCTGGTGGGTTATCTGGGCTTTAATCATAGACTCCCAGAATGGTTTGGGTTGAAGGGTGTNGTTTCTATGAGGTTCTATCCTGTTTGTGCACTGGTATTTAGGTAACCTGAGCTGTGCAATGAACATCTTTGCACTTCTCCATCTGCCATGCAAAGTCCTTGCCCAGCGTGAGTGCTGCAGAAGGGACCATTTTGATCCACCCCTGCCATGAACCTTCCACCGTCCCAGGCTGCTCCAAGCTCCATCCAGCCTGGCCTTGGACACTTCCAGGGATCCCGGGGCAGCCAGAGCTCCTCTGGGCACCCTGTGCCACCACCCTCATTGTAAAGAGCCATCCCTAAGGGTCTCCTGTTGGGAATTCTGCAGTCCTGCCCTGCACGTGGGGGCTTCCTGCACCCACACATGAAGGACTCTGAGCTGTCTGTCCCCAGAGAATCACCACGCTGACGTGGGATCCGAACAAAACTCCTCACAAATCCTCTGTGTAAAGGCAGCCCTAGCACAGCATTTATAACCTTTAAAATTTTAATTTAAACATTGACAAAACCACATTACTTTCTAATTAAATCCCATTTTCTCCCAGGGATTTTAATTTTGAAGTAATTTATCAGATTTAAGGATCCTCAAAACATTTTGCATGTTTTTCTTCCTAACCTGCCATGCCCACTGATTTATTTTCCTTATTCATTAGCAGGAGGATTCATTAGTCATTAAGTGAGTGGGTGGGTAGGGGAGGTGGGGGGAGGAAGCAAAAATGGTTAGTGATTATGAAAACAAAAAATCAGAGCTGTAAGAAGCATATGTTGGGATCGTAATCCTGACACCTCTGTGTCTCAGCAAAGCAGCCAGTAATTGTACCGTAATGAAATGTTCTTGTTTGATAACCAGTTAATTAGAGAAGACAATTATTGCAAACCCCGCTGACGCCCACGAGCGGCTCCGTGTCGCGCAGGCACTGAGTGACAGCCGGAGCTGTTATCCGTAACCTCTGCATCCCAGCCCTCCTGCTCCATCAGGAACGCTGCTTCCCGAGCCTGGGGAACGATGGCAAAGCTCAAACTCTCCCCCCAAAAATCAAGGGGCGCACTGACCCCAAGCGGGAAGGTCTCTGCTGCAATCCCAGGTGGAGTTTGGGGTGTTTTGCTTCAAAAAAGAAGTAGAACATCAGGAGAGGAGAGATGGGAAGAGCAGGAAAGGTCTCCAGGAGGAAAGCTGGGAGGGAAGACCAGGAGGAACCACCACAGTGCAGCAAAGGAGGCACGGAGTGATCCTCTGCATGTAGGAAAAGAGGCAAAATAGGCTTAAATTGTACCAAGGGAAATGTTGGGTAAGCACTGGGAAGCCTTGGGAGCAGTAAGGATAATTAAGCATGGGAAGACATTGCCTGGGGAGATGTGTAATCTCCACCACTGAGGGTTTAAGAAGAGATTAGGAACACATCCATCAGGAATGGCTTAAGTAGAGATGATCCTGACTTCAGGCAGCAGTATGGTCTGGTTGACCTCTTAAGTCCCTCCTTGCCCTCCTTTCTATGATTCCATGACTGGGTTTTTTTCTTCTCCCGAATGTGTAAATTTGGGTTTTATTCTGCTTGTAAATCTGCAGGGTTTTTCTTGTAACCATTATGCACTTTCCTGCAAGGTATGTCTTGAGATCACCATAACTTATGGCTCATTCACAAGATGACTCAAAGCACGTCCTCCCTGCCACATTCACCCTTCTCTCCACACGCCCTTCCCACAGCCATTGGAAAGGCAAACAGAAAACGTGGACACCTTGTCCCTATTCCTTCCCAGCTCCTCCTCCCCTCCTTGCACCCCCTCTGTATCCCCTTCTTGGGCAAGACTTACTCTGTCCCTGCCACCATTAAAACCAACTAACCCAAGCTACACTTTCAGAATAAAAGCTGTAGTCTGGATTGTAAATCTAGAGGTCAACATCCCTGAGGATACACACAGGGAAGACCCTGGCTGTATTTTCATGGTTTCGGGAGAGTTCCTGCTCTATCCTGGTGGAGACACAGTGCTGTGAAGCAATTCCTTTGGAGAATGAATGGAGGAGGCTGTCATGAAGCAGGAATTACCATTGGTTAAGGCATCCTGAGAGATTCCTGCTCTCCACTGCCTCGGCTTCATGGACTGTAAGTCATCCCTCACTCCATGTGAGGGCACAAGCGTGTTCCCAGGACAATCCACGAAAGATTCCGAAGGGAACAGGAGGGTTACAGATCCAAACCCTAACCTCCAATGAAAACCACACACCATTCACCTTCCAAATTTCTGATTTTGCTCTCCAAGAAGAAAAGCAACATTCGTGGAGCTGTTAAGAGCAGATCTGACCTTTCACATCCTCCCCATCGTTATCCTGCTGTACACCAGACCTCTCCTGAAGCCTTGTTTGGGATTGGTGCTTTGATCCCTCTCTGGTGCATGGCTTTCCTCGATGCCCAGAAGATGCTGAAACCTCCTTCCAGGCCAGGGCAACTGCTTGGACCCTTCTAGCCCCTCACTGCCAGGGCTTTGGGGCTGCAGGAGGAACCTTCCTCCCATGGTGGCTCAGGTGCTGACAGCCCGGTACAAAGCTGGAACTGGGCACTTTGTAGCGTGGCTGTTCCCATGGCATCTCTCCCCTCTGGTGACTCTTCCATAAATCAACTTCACAGCTGGCCCACGATGCCTCTGTCCCACTGCAGACACCTGCAGTGTCCTGTCAGCAGCTGCTGTGTCAGGTTCAGTGAGCAGATGGATCTGATTAAATGGGTGATCTGTTACCTTCTGCTGAGCTAATCCTTCTGCTGTGTAATTTACCCCTGGAGTGTGACTTTGTCCCTGGAGCTGTGTTGTTCTCCAGGCTGTGCATTTGTGTGGTTGAAAATCCCACTTGCATTTGGCCACGGAGTCACAGCATTACTGACCTGCTCCTGGTGAAGCACAAGCAAGAGCTCATCTCTGGTACCTTTGTGTCCTCAGGGAGCGCCCAGACTCAAAAACACATCTGAAAATGCTGGTTTTGCCCAATCTTTGCTCATTTCAGGTGGGAAGTCCTGCGTTAGCCAAGGGTCACTCAGCAGATTGCTCAGGAGCTCCTTGATTCCTCTGCTCTCAGTTCCCAGGGTCTGTGGAAACACCGGCCCAGTGTTTTGACTTTGTGGCTGGATTTGCTGATGAAAAGAAGCTGGATCCAGAGACTTCTGCAATTGCCACCTGGGCATCAATCTCTGTGCTCCCCATCCTTGCCTGGCTCCAATCCAACCTCCTCTTCACCAAAATACAGCAGGGAGCAGGGAGGTGCTCAGAGAGGGAAGATTAGAAACCGGCAGAGTGAATCCCACCAGTGACTTCTCTGGGGGGTCTCCAGGCTTGTCACCCCCAGGATATTCCCCTGAGGGAGGACAGCCACCAGGGCTGGTGTCACCTGCTCTTGGGCAGATCTGGCCCATGGTGGCCCTGTGGAAACAGAGGAGGGGGCTGTGGGTGGCACAGCCTGGCCCCGGGCTGCCGGCACTCCGTCCGTGCCAGGGAAAATCCTCCTAGGAAATTAGCAGAGCTTGCACCAATCTAGAGCTCAAATTCTTCTAATTTCTGTCAAATCAGGCAGCCCTTTGAAACCTTGCTGGGGAGCGCTGCTTGAGATCTGCTAATGGAAAAACTCCCACCGAGGCACGGGATTCTGGAGCTGGGACCTGGAGCTGCAGGCAGATTCCTCTGACAGGTACCCCATTGGATGCTAATGGCTGAATTAGCATTTCACTCTGCAGCAAAGTCGAAGCTATCTCTACAGGAACAGCTGCTAAACTATTTGCAAAGTTCAAAGAGGATGTATTAATATTTTTTTTTTTATTCCCCGAGTCACATTCTTCAGATTCCCATGTAAGCTCCTTAGGAAGGGCCACGCCAGCTGTTGAAGAATGAAGATTACAACGTCCTGCTAATGCAGCGTTGGGGATATTCAAGGTATTGTTATTTATTCCTATTCTATAGCCACACTGGAAGGGGTTAAAATGGGGAAGAAAACGGTGCTTTGCCGAACAGGTGTCCTTGAGCAGTACCCAAGGACACGGAGATTGCTAATCCTGTATTCCACAGCATGATCAAATCACCAGGCAACAGATATAAATAAAAAAAGGCAGGAAATAAGGAAATTTAGATACAAGTGTGTCAGAGGGAAAATGAAGATTCATTGTGAAGAGGCTGAGGAGAGAAGAAGAAGAAGAAGGAACAAAATGACAAAGCCACAAATGATAAACCAGTAAGAACAAAAGAAAGGGGGGAGAAAAAAGCCTCTCTGTGAAACGCATGTCTGTGACAGCAGCAGCCAAATCAAAGATGCTGCTAGATTATATGGTTTCTTGCATAATATGCATTCTGGTTCCCTCTCTGTGTTTGTCTTTCAGCTGGTGCACAGGGAAAAAAAAACATATCTGAAATGGGACGTGAGCAACCTTTATTTTCCTTGTTTCATCAGGAGGAGAAAGCAAATTTGCTTTGTGGGAGCAGCAGCACCTGCTCAATGGCAAATAAATAGCTACAGCTTTGATATTACAGTGCATGTAATCATTAGCAGCACAAATGGCAGAGGATTAACCCTCTGTGTGCCGGCCAGGGCTACCTGGCAAAGGGGTGGCATGTCACTGCTGCCAGCAGAAATGCTCCAGGAGGTGTCTGAGGAGAGGGGCTGGGGCTCTGGAGGGGGCACAGGACCACCCTTCCCAGCCCCAGGCACTGGCTGGCACGGCTACAAGCCACCAGCACTGGGCTTCCCTCAGCCCCGTGGCACTGCCACGGGGGCCACCCCACCCCTGTGCACCCCCTGAGTGCAGGATGGAGCTGGGAGGGATGGAGGGACACGGGGCTGGCACAGCAGGAACGTGTCAGGGGCTGCCCACGTGTGGGGGAACCACGGAATGCCCAGGGTTTTTTATGGCCCAGCTTCCCTTGGCCCCTCGCTGGTTGCTCCTGCCCCGCTTCTCTCCCACAGGGTGGGAACCAAAGCACAGCCAGGACTGGGCCCACCCTGGGCCCGCTGGAAGGCCCAGAATAAAACAAACCCCATCTGAAGGAGAACCTCCAGTGATGTAAAGAACTGCTTAGAAACTGTGTGGTGGGGCTGGGGTCTGCACCTCTGGAAATCCAAGGGCGGGACCAGCTCCAGAGCAGATCCTACAGCCTCAAACCCACCCTTTCTTCAGCCAGGAAGAGGGGAAGTGTTCTTTAACTAGAACTTTGGTCATAATTGAGCCAAAACACCCACATTTGGCTCCTGCTTGCCTGCTGTGCCATCTCTGTGTTGGCTTTTCCCCAGGCTGTCCTCTGCACTGCTTTCTGCAGTGAGGACGTGAAGCCACTGTTGTCAACAAAGCTAGGAGCAGTGTCCCTGATGAAACACTTCCCTTTTCCAGCTTTTCCACCCCTTCCCAGAGCACAGTCCTGCCTGCTGGTGGGCTGACCCCCAGTCTGGTGCAGCCATGTGGCAGGTTGAGCTCTGAGGTCACAGCAGGATTTTGGGCAGCGATGCCTGGCTGTGCTGCTCAGTCACCATCCCCTCTCCAGATGTGCCAGGAGAACACTTGGAATGCCTGCTGGCTTCACTGGGAATGTGTGCACCACGTCCTGCAGCCCTGGCGAGGAAACACCTACGGGACAGCCCAGGCACTTGTTTCTCACATATTAAACGCATTTTAAAATTTTCTTTTCCTTTTTCCCTTTCCATTGCATTGCCTCATGAATCTAAAAAAAGCTTCACCAGGAATGCTGGCAGAGGAAAGCAAACAGGGGCTAAATAAACTCTCCTCCAGCCAGACACTTCCACGGTGAACGTGCCACATCCCACAAACCAGCCACAGGGTCCCAGAGCCAAAGAGAAACTGTCCCTCCAGCCAGAGTCCCGGGCAGGGAGGTAACTGTTGTGGGAGAGAAGCATCCAGCTGGAGACAAAGCCAGGAAGTTAATATTTAAGCATTCAGACAAGGAACAAATGACTTAATTAAATCAATTACAGAGGGAGAAATGGAGCCACTTAGAAAGCGTGTGTAAAGAGACGGCGAGGCTGCTGCGAGCTCATAAAAGAGAAGGAGGAGGGAGAGTTAGCAGGGAAGATAAACGGGCTGGTTTAATCCCTGCTGTTAATTAAGAGCTGAGCGCTTGCACTGCGCTGAGTCAGGGTCGCAGCAGCGCTCCCGCTCTCCGAACCACGCTCAGGGCCCGAACTGAGGCACTGTTTGTAACCAGGTGGAGTAAAGGACTGGAGTAAAGGGTGGAGTAAAGGACTGAGCTGCTGGGAGGGGGGCCGGCAGGGGACAGAGGTGACATCGAGCTTTTCCACACTCCTGAACCTCCCACACCCTGAACCAACAGCACGAACCCAGCCCCTGCCCTGCATCTTCCCAGGGCTGGGGTCACCCTCCTGACCTTCCTGCCCTCTTCAGATGAGGAATTTCTGCCTGCAGGATCCTACAGTGATCCACCCCGAGAGGAGAAAAGGGGGCAGCAAAAGGGCTGCTCTTATTCCTGCTCTGCTTATTCCTCTGCTCTTATTCCTGACTCACTGTGGGACAGAAATCAAGGCTATTTCCTAGCATAACTTCCAGCTAAATTACTTTTTCCCTCCCTGCTGCTCTCTCCCCAGATGAAGCTGTTTCCAGTGCTGGCCATGGACACCCAGCTGGAGCTGTGGGCAGGCTCCAGGAGAAGGGCTCCCAGCTAAAGCCTGTTTGGGTCCAGGACACATCACACACCGTGTCAGATCTCACTCTGCCTGATAAAAAGCCATCCATGCTCTGGGAAGTGTTCCCTGGGGTTCTCTCAATAGGCAACAAGCAATTACAGGCTTTTGTAACCAGCTCAGCAGCAACCAACAGGGAAAGGAAAGCAGGACCTGGAATTCTCCATGTGAAGCAGGCGGAGAGTGGCTGACAGCTTTGGGGCAGGAGGTTTCCTCTGTGAGGCCACTTCAGACATCTCCTTCTGAAGCTTTTCAAGCCTGAACGTTGGATTTGAAGCCAGCAATTCAGGGAGTTAATAGTGTTTAGCCGGTTGGCTGTCACTCCTTGTAAGTAAATAAGCAAATACAAACCCATCTCCCATCTCAAGCTGTAAAACCCCGTGTCAGAGAAAGGCCACTGATGGCATTGCAGAGTATGAGCTTATCAAGAATAATTAGTTGTCATAAAAATTTGCTCTTCCCCACGCAACAACAGCAATTTTGCACAGTGGGCACTTCAGCACTGCTCCTGAAAACAGCCTCTGGTCCTGCACTTCAGCCCGTGGGAGCCCCTGGCCATGCCCTGAACATGCCTGGGGAGATGCTCTGCCCTGTGGAAATACACATTTCAACAGCTGAAAGACAAAAATCAACAACTCAGTCACTCACTTGCTTTTGTTCTTCTCCCAAACTGTCCCACATTGATGCCACGATTTTCGACACATCCCCAAAGGTGGCGTTGGGGTTCTGCCCTTTGATGGCTGCTTGTGTGTCTCTGAAAAACAGGGCGTAGGCCGAAACGGGCTTCTGGGGCTCGTTGGGGTCCTTCTTTTTCTTCTTCTTTTGGCTTTTGGGCTTTTTGCCCAGGTCTGTTGAGGGTCTTTTCTCTCCAGTAGCCTGTAAAACCAAGAGAGGAACCTTAGCAGTCAGCTGGGAGTGGTTTGATACGAGTGCCTGCTACAGCTACTGAGCCAAGGAGATGAGACAGGGAATGGGAAATGGAGAGGTCCCAGCGTGGAGAGGGGGGCAGCAGCCCTGGGGGTCTCTTTGTCCCCCAGGAGCCTCTTGGATCATTGCACAAACTGCTGGTGGGTGCCTGAGCCTGCCTTGGTGCCTCCTGGCAGACCAGCTCAGAGCTTGGGCTCTCCCCTTTGTCCCTGCTCCAAATCTGGGGCTTTCAGACACTCATTGTCAGTCACTCTCCTTCCCCACCCTCCTCCCCAGCTCACTCACTCCTTGATCCACTTCCGGGACCTCTTCAAATGCCTTTCTTCCCAGCTAGATTGCTTTAGCAGTCCATGAATTTTCCAAACCTGGTTTCCATATGGTTTCTGATTTCCATCCCAGTGAGCGCCCTTTGCAAGCTGCACCTGGTTTCCCTCACCTCCCCATTCCAGGAGGGCTGTGAGCACTGACCAAGCAACACCAGCATCACATTAACCATCACACCAGGGCCATCCAAAATTTGCTCCATCCTTCTAACATGTATGTGCCCCTATCCAGAAAAATATCCAGGAATTGAACTGTCTTAGTTGTATGAATTAAATGCTTTGCACGTGCTGTTCACTCTTAGGACTGATCTGGGTGCAGCAGGATGACCAGGAATGGTTGTGTTCACACTCGGTGCCCAGTGGGTGTTGGAGCTCAGGGGAGCAGGACACAGGGAACAGGAGCTGGACTTTGGGGCTGCTCAGCACAAGATGCTGCCACGGGGCTGGGAAGTAAAACAGCAAGGCTGGAAACAAGGGTGCTTCCACTGAAGGCAGCATGGAAAGAAGATCCTGTCTCCCTTGGGATGCCCTGTGCAGTGTATTAGGAAAAGGTTCTTCCCCCAGAGGTGCTGGCACTGCCCGGGCTCCCCAGGGAATGGGCACGGCCCCGAGGCTGCCAGAGCTCCAGGAGCGTTTGGGCAGCGCTGCCAGGGATGGACAGGGTGGGGCTGTTGGGGGGTCTGTGCAGGGACAGGGGCTGGGCTGGATCATCCTGTGAGTCCAACTCATGATATTCTATGATTGTATGAATACAAGGGGCTGCAGAAGCCTCCATGGGAGGAAGTGCAAAGGAAAAGACCCCTGGAAAACACCTGGATACCCAGCAAAGCTCTCAACGCATTAACTGTGGCCAGAGAAAGCTCCCACTACAGGGCAGCACTGTTACCCTTTTTTTATAGTGAAGGAAAACCGAAATACACCAAATGACAGAGAATAAAGTACTGGCTGGATCTCTGCATCCTTGGGGGCAAACAGGACACCAGCCCCTCCACCTGCAGACCCCGAGCTCAAGGCACTACCCTCAGCTGCACAGGTTGTTGCATTGCTTGGAAAGACACAGGTCTAAACACCAAGGTCTTGTGAAAAATGTGCCTCCAGCTGAGCTGGGGACAAACAGCCTCTTCTCCTGATGGATTTGTCAATCTGAGCACGTGCTTGGCAGTGCCAGGATTTAAGAGGCTTCCCTTCAGCTGGCACAGGCCAGGCACGGGGAGGAAAGGGCAGCAGCGTTCCTGTTCTCCGCTCCGCAGATCTTGACTGGTCATTAATTTCAGTATCAGTGCAGTGACATTTGTCAAACAGACAGTGACCATTAGTGAATGAGCAGAGAGACCAAAAAAATTGCATTTAATTTAAAATTGCCCAATTGGGCTTGAATGGGAGGCCTGGAGGTGAAAGGCCAGCTTATTAGAAGGAAAAAAAAATGCATGACAGGGCTTCAGCCCATTAGGAAGTGAGATGGTATTTTAACTAACTGTGATCCTGTTTGATTCAGTGGAGTGCCATGGGGGACCTGCTCCCACACAGCCACTGACCAAGCCAAGGAGCTGGAACAGCAGCAGCACAACCCCAGCTGGATTTACAGCTCAGGCAGCACCAAAGAGCACGAGGGATTCAAGGAAAACAGATGCTGCAAGGCTGCCCGGAGCCACCAGTCCCCAGCAGGGAGCAGAGAAGATCAGGAGATGGTATTCCTGGTGTTCTCCAGGTGTGGCGTGCACCCAGGATGAGACAACAGCCTGGTCTGGACCTCAGAAGAGGCTTGACCAACCTGAGCCATGTTCATGGCTAAAGTCAACCCCCAGTGAGCCAGTGCCTCACTGCCCCAGAGCATCTGCACCCCCAGGGGTCATCCCATGGTCAAAGGGACCAGGGAGGTTCGGGCAGGGGGATGAAGAGCGTGGCCACCTGCCCATGGTGGCCACCTGCTCGTGGTGGCCACCGGCGTTGGACCTGCCCAGGAGAGGCAGCAGAAGTTCTGTTTGATGGCAGATGGGGACGGGGCAATGGTGTGAGCCCAGAAACGTGGTGCCTTCTTAGATGTTGAACCCAGGAAAAGTTGAAACCTCCCAGACACCGTGATTTTAATGACTGTGAAGAGTGACCACTAATCCAGCTGGAAACTGGGCTGTAACCACCTCTCCCTTCCATGCATGTGCACCCGCCCCCCAAGCTGTGAGGCAGGTAAATGCCCCAGTGAGGCTCAGAGACCTCTGAAATTCGTAAGCTCCCTGGCTCAGAGGACCAGCTGGACCTGAAGGACCTGCTGGCATCAGACTCATTTCTTTAACGTGTGACCTTCTCTCTCACAAGATTAATTTCTGCTTGTTAGATGTCGTTTTGATGCCTTGTAGCAGAAAAGCCCTTAATGGCCTCGTGAAACATGACTGATGGGTGAAGGCAGCAGCTGTGCAGACAGAGAAAGCAAACACAAACCTGCAGGCCACAACGTGGGTCTGCTGCTTTCCTTACACTCAGCATCTCCTCCTCCATCAAACACATCACTCCCACCCCTTTTTGGGGTTTACAGGGCAGAAGAATGAGAGGGATTGCCTTAAGGATTAGGAAAAATTCTAATCTCTGCAAGTTGTCATCATCTGGACATCTCCAAACTCTTCCCCACATCTTGGCACCACGGGCTGACAGAAACAGACAATCCAACCCCAAAGCTGTGTCCTCGTCAGGGACTCCTGGCTGGCTGACAGGAAAGCTGGGTGATGCTGGTGCAGGCAGAGAGGCAGAACCTGGTGTGTCACTAAACTGAAACTCATTTTCTCCTGACATGAAAGATTTCAGCTCCCAGGTCATTGCCTGGAGCTTTGTGACACAGGCTTTGGGAGATGGCAGACCATGGGATCCAGCAGCACAACCCATCCCACAGCGTTCCCTGAACATGGAATCACAGAGTTGAAAAATTCCATTTGTTTTTAACCTTGTGTAATCTGTCTTTTACAGTTTTATCCACTGAAGCTGTTTCTCCATCCACACGAGCACTCTGCTTTGAAATGCCCCAATCTGAAGTGAAATTTGCCAATGGATGAAAAACTACAGGATTGATAGGAATCCATTTGCCTGGATTTCCATGAAGAGGGAAAGGTTTTTGCTCAGTTCTCGCATTTTCCTAGTTTTCCAGCCCGTGCACTGTTGGCTGCTCTGGTTACACATTCAAACCCTGTCACAACAGACTATTTTGGTGGGACAAGGTTACAATACCAGTGCCTTGGGTCAGCACCTTCCAGGAGAAGGTTTTCCATGGAAGGCTTTAATCAGAGTCCCCGGGGAGGCCAGCAGTTCCCCTGCAGGCACAGAGGCACTGTGATTGCTGCAGTTTGCTCTCAGTGAACACCAGCCACACACTCCTGGAACACAGCGCGTGTTGTTTGGCTTTGCTGCTGCATTTGGAGAGAGATGGACAACAACCAAGATGTGCCCAAACCCCCAGGAATTCCTTGGGTTTGTTGGTGTCACACTCAGCAGCAGTTGTGTTGGCTCTAGAGACCATTCAGGACATTGCTGACTACTTAAAACAGCACCTGGGTGAACAAGAAGGCAGAAGACTCTTCCTCTTTTGATTCCTGTTTATTTTCCTTAGCAAGCCATGTCCGATGAGCTCATTTAAACACCACCATGAGTTCCTTTCCTGTTCCAGTCTCCTCTACCCATCACCAGAAACCTAATTTAGCTCCACTCATTTGCAGACCCTTAACCCTGAACCTGCTTTGCTCATTATAATCATCATCCCATAAAATTCTGTAGCCTGATGGAGCTGGTAAAATGTGGAGGCAGAAGAACAACTCTGATCTCCAAACCTGCTGTGTGAGTGCCAGCCTGCAGTGCTGGGCCTCACCCTAGGCTGGGAACAGAGCCCTCATCCTTGGGAAAGTCTCCCACTATAAATACAAAAATAAGACCAGCAGTCTCTGCTCTTTAGTGATGCCTTAGGTTTTAACTCTTATATTTTTGAATCCTGTATTGCCCAATGTGTAACTCTGAAGTTTCTTGTAGCTGCTGACTTCAGCTCTCTGCTCATAACAAACCTCTCTGGGGCTGCTCTCCAAGGACACCCAGGCTGTCCCAGGCCTGAAAATGTGTAAACCAACATCTTGGAAAGGGGGCAAGCTGAGGGGAAATTACATCATTAGCTAAAGTTTTAATTGGCGAATTTATGCTGATATGCAAATGGACCAAACCTATAAAGGTGTGGGGAACTCAGGACTTGTCCATCTTGGGGTCCAGCTTGGAGCCCTTGGCTCCCCAGGGTGCACCTTTGAAGGCCTTCAAATAAATACCCACCTTTATTCCTTACTCCTGTCCAGCCTCTGTTTCTAGGGAGCCTCTCAAGGCATCATCAGGACAGTGAAAAATGCCATCAATGCCCGTTAAACCCGGCAGGACCGCACGTACCTTAAAATGCGACTCGGTCTCCTCTTCCTGAGTGGAACTGGAGGGAGATGGGGTGGCAGACTTGCTTCCCGGGGGCGAGGGGGAGCCGTGGGTGACCCCGCTCCGGATCCCCATCTGGGAGATGAGCTGGGACTGGCTGAGGGCGCCCATGGGGCCGCCCAGCATCCCGGGCCGGTTGAGCAGCGGCACTTGGCGGTTGGACTCGTAGGACGCGGCGTCCGAGTGCACCATCTCCTGGATCTGAGGGAGGAGGAGATCGCGCGTGACTACCAAATTAATTACTAATTAATTAATTAGTTGGCCAAACTGTCCAGTCACTTTGAGACTGGTTTATTGTTTAAATTCTTCTACACAGCTGGGAAGGTCTTCCTTGCGCTCCCTTCCACACAAGGCAAGAGCTGGGCACCGTGCACCCACTGCTGTGCCCATGAGGTGCTAAATCAGCTTTGTGTGTGGGTCTGTCTGCCCAGAAGGTGCCCCTGCCTGCCTCAGGGACCACTGCTGGCTGGCACCTACCAGGGGTCTGAAAAAAGGGTTCATAAATGAACAATTTATGGCCAAATCACCAGGAGAAGGGAAGGTCCTCCAAGCCTCATCCAACCTGGCCTTGGACACTTCCAGGGATGGAGCAGCCACAGCTGCTCTGGGCACCCTGTGCCAGGGCCTCAGAACCCTCACAATGAAGAATTTCTTCCTAATATCCCATCTAAACTTACCATCCTATAACTTAAAACCATTCCCCCTTTTCCTGTCACTCCAGGCCCTTCTCCAAAGTCCCTTTCCAGCTCTCCTGGAGCCCCTTTAGGTACTGGAAGGGGCTCTAATGTTTTCCCAGAGCCTTCTCTTCTCCAGGAGAACCCCCCCCAGGTGTCCCAGCCTGGCTCTTCATGGCCTTCTCTAGGCTCATTCCAGCAGGTCCATCCCCTGTACACCAAGAAGCAAATAAGGGATGAGATGAGATGAGATGAGATGATGAGATGAGATGAGATGAGATGAGATGAGATGAGATGAGATGATGAGGACAAACACTGTTTTTGCTGCGCCAAGACCCCATTTCCAGTTTGTACTATTTCCCTGAAAACCCCGTTTCCCCCCAGGATCCACCCTTGCTGATCTAGTAGAGCTTGGCTCCTGCACAGCCTCATCCAGCCACAGAGTGTGAGGGAGGCAAACCCGATCTGAAACATTTTCCAGCCTTTTTCCCTTTTACATTAATCTGATTAATGCTAACATGAGTTTAAACACCCGAGCTCCCAATCAGCCCTCTGAGGTGCAATCTCTCATTACCAGGGGAGCTTTGCCAGCTCCATCAGCAGCACACACACAGAAGGAAACCCAGGGAAGACCTGTGAGGGCTCCATAGGCTTCAGAGGACGTAAATCCAAATGCAAACCCAGATTTGCTGCTGCAGGTCAGGAATCAAGAGCTTTACACCACACCCGACAGAACGTCCTGCTCTCCTTTGGACTCTCCATCAGCAGAGGGGCAGTGTCAGGGGAACAGATTTCCCTGCACCTGCCCTTTTTCTGTATTAATTGTGAAGCAAAGGGATTTAACTCACAGGAATTAAATATATTCCTGCATTTCAACAGCATGAGTGTGATTGAGGCTGGCTCAGGGGCTGCCCTGAATCGCTGCCCTTGGCTTTGGGGGTGCCAAGGAGGCAGCAGGGCTGGCTTTGCTTAGAGGCACAGGGGCACAGAGCTTAACTGTGCTTTGGTTAGGGGCACAGAGCTTAACTATGGGAGGCTTTTTATGCCCTTAAAACCTTCTTACGTGCCCTTGAAACCATGTTATGTACCTTACTGCAGAGCTCTGGCCTCTCCTGGTCATAAAGACACCGAGGATGATGCAGCCATGGGGGTGGACCCCAGGCTTGGGCAGCACAGGAGGCACCAGAGAGGCAATTTTTGCATTCACAACTGAATTTGCAGGAGTCATGGGAATGGCCTGGGTGAGACAGGCAGCGACAGGGAGGTGCAAGGTGGGGACAGAGCACCCATCTGCTGAGCAGCCAGCCATTCCCAAATTCCAGCCAAAAAAAGTATGTTTGTCTTGGGTTTTGTCAGTTAAATCCAGACCTTTCATGTTGGAGAAGATCTGCCAGCTGCTAAGGAAAAGAATAATTTATTGTCCTTATTTTAAATTTAAATGAAGGGAAAGTTTAGAAGACGGGTGTTGGAGAATGGGGAAGGCTATGAGACGTGGCTTCAAAAATTCTGAAATTTAAAATAGCTTGCTCACGTTTCAGCCACGGCAGTCTCCTGAGGAAATACTGCATTAAGACAATTTTTTGGGAAACTTTTATTATGTGGCCAATAGACCACAACGGCTCCATTTATCCATTAAATATGTAATCATACACTTTTTCTTTACAGTGTGTGTTATTTATGCATCAGAGCAGAACAAGTCCAGGAGTGCAATTATGGATATGGGCCATGTGCTGTAAATGTCTCTGAAAATTTGTAGAAAAAACGAGAAACCTGAGCCTGGCTCAGAGAACCTCTCCAGAAGACCCTTGCTCACAACAACCCCATCACAGACCCCTCTTGAGACACAGAATTTTTCCTGGGACATCCCTCTCCAAGGATATCTTAGTGAGATGCCTCCTCCCAATTTCTTTGCATCAGCACAGGGACCCCATAAGACCAGACTTTTAATCAGGGCCTGTGGTGACAGGACAAAGGGGAACGGTTTTAAACTAAAAGAAGGTTGATTTAGGTTAGGTATAAGGTAGAAGTTTTTTACAGTAAAGGTGGTAAAACATTGGCACAGGGTGCCCAGAGCAGCTGTGGCTGCCCCTGGATCCCTGGCAGTGCCCAAGGCCAGGCTGGACATTGGGGCTGGGAGCAGCCTGGGACAGTGGGAGGTGTCCCTGCCATGGCAGGGGGGGGGCTGGATGGGCTTTAGGGTGCCGCCCAACCCAAAGCATTCTACAATTGTATGATAAAAAAGTGAGTTTAGTTGAATATTGTTGGTTCTTCTCTCCTCTCCCACATCTCCATCTCTTCTCCTGCTGTCCAGGAGGCTCTGCAGGACATGCACAGCTCCTCACATGCACCCTCCTGCTGACCAGGGGCTGGACAGGCAGGAACCATTGGCACCATCTGGCACTCACTGCATTTCTCTCCACTTCTTCTTTTTTTTTTTAATGCAACACGCCAGGCTGCCACCTCCCCATCACTCCTGGTGATGGCTCCTGGTGTCCCCAGGAGTGGTGGAAAAGCCACTTGTATTTTCCAGGTGTAAAACGTTTGGGGTGAAAGTGAAGTTTGAGTGGTTTGTGTGCAGCACTGCAGCTCCTTAAATAGAATTATTAAGGGTGAGGATGACCCTCGCTCAAACCATGGAAAGGGTTATTCCTGCTCCCCACTGTGGGATCCTCCAGGCACTGATTTCAGGGGCACCCAAAGCAGGTGATACCCCCCTCAGAAGAGAGACCCAGAGCAGGATTTTGAGATGCTTCCCTGCAGCAAATGGCCTCATTAGGCAAGTAAATGGTGAATGAAATTGTGATCCCGGCAAACCAAAGTGAGAGGAGGTAATGAACGCAACGTTCCCTGTGTGAAAGAAAACAGCCTGCTCCTGTGGGATGCAATCCCAGCACTGGGCTCAGTGGGGCTGTCCCAAGCCTTTCCCCTCCCCACAGCACTCGGCAGCCCCACAGAGCCCGATGGAAACAGGGAATTAAATCACCACCCTCCAAACGTGATCAGCTCCTTCCCCAGCAGCGGGGGCTGGGAGAGCCAGGTCAGATTCCGTCTCCATCCCGGGAATTCAGCACAACAGGCTCACCACGAGGTGCTGCAAAAGGCTCAGGATGGGTTTGCAGCCTGTGCTCAAAAGATGTTTTTCATCTCAGAGGAAACCCAGAGTGCAATGTGATGTAGTCATAGCTAAAGTAATTAAGTGCATCTTACTTAGCAGATTCCCAAAGGCTGTGCTAACTCAAAGACAGCTTCTTTTTTCCCACAATATTTCAATTCTTTTAATGAATATGCATATCAGGCCCATAAATGCTCCAGCTAATCCGAAGAAGGAGAGAAAAACAGGCTGACAACAGCACATGGTCCATGTTCCCCGTTTCTGGGGAGAAGGGGAATTCAGTGAGTGACAAATGCCTTGAGGAAGAGCCTGGTCGGGGACTGGGGTGCTCTGTTAACACCCCAGTTATAAGATAATGTTTCAAATGTGGCAAGCCCGGCTTCAACTTAACTGTTCCCCAAACGTTTAATGTAAAAAGCAGCTCTTTCCAGCAGTATGGGGTAGAGCACCAGCCAGCAGACCTGGGGCTCATGTCATGGCTGTGTCATGAAATGGCCTCCTGCTAAATCCTAACTCCCCACTGAAGCCTTGCAGCAGGTCCCACCCCAAAACCACCTTCTGCCTTTGCTTTCCCTGGGATTTTTCTCCTCCTCCTCCTCCTCTCACCTTCCTTAGTCTCGGCCACACCCTGAACACAAATTGTGCTCTTCTGCGCCAAGACCCCATTTCCAGTTTGTACTATTTCCCTGAAAACCCCGTTTCCCCCCAGGATCCACCCTTGCTGATCTAGTAGAGCTTGGCTCCTGCACAGCCTCATCCAGCCATGTCCAGACGGTGCTCTGGTGGCCAAAGTACAAATCCAGAGGTTCTGTGTTACTCCCCCATGGTGTGCTCTGCCCTCGGAGCAGAGATGCTCCAAGCTGCCCCAGCCCTGCTGCCGTCCCGGGTGGGATCCATGCCAAACCACTTGTCATGTTGCCCAAGCAGCAGGAAAAGGAGAAATTTGGCTGGAGTTTGGTTGGAGACACAACCCTGTCTGATCCCACGGCACAGGCAGGACTTGGGGGTGCTGCTGGACGAGAGGCTGGACATGATCTGGGAATGTGCACCAGCAGCCCAGAAATCCAACCATGCCCTGGGCTCATCCCACAGCGTGGGCAGAGGTGAGGGGGGGATTCTGCCCCTCTGCCCCGCTCAGGTGAGACCCCACCTGCAGGGATCCCAACTGCCCCAGCCCGGGGGTTCCCAACATCAGAAGGACATGGAGCTGCTCGAGTGAGTCCAGAAGCCACGGAGATGCTCCCAGGGCTGGAGCCCCTCTGCTCTGAGCCAGGCTGGGAGAGCTGGGGGTGCTCACCTGGAGGAGAGAGGGGTCCAGGGAGAGCTCAGAGCCCCTTGCAGGGCCTAAAGGGGCCTGTAAGAAAGATGGGGACAGACTTTTTAGCAGGGCCTGTTGTGACAGGACAAAGGGTTATGGTTTTAAACTAAAAGTGAGTTGATTTAGAGAAGATAGAGGGAAGAAATGTTTTCTGATGAGGGTGTTAAATACTGGCACAGGTTGCCCGGAGGAGCTGGGGCTGCCCCTGGATCCCTGGAGGTGTCCAAGGCCAGGCTGGACGGGGCTTGGAGAAACCATGGCAGGGGGCTGGAATGAGATGTTTTTAAGTTCCCTTCCAACCCAAACCATTCCATGACTCCCACCCTTCCCAGGGTCAGTTAACACAGGTGGGGTGGGCTGAGCTGAGCTGTCAGAGCCTTCCTCATCCAAGGTCTTCCTCCCCAGGCAAGGCAAGCAGCTGCTCCAGGGGCAGCCACCAGGCTCATCCACAGCACAGCTTCCCTCTCCTTGGGTTTGTTCCCAAGAACAAGCCATTATAATCACAATCAACCAGGGAGAGGAATTATCTGCTGAACAGCTTTGAAGCAAAGTTTTCCCAGCAGGCTTTTTCTGTATTGAAGTTTCAGTGTAAACGCATCACATAGCTGAAATGCTTAAAGATGATTTACTTAAAAAAGAGAGAGAGCAGGAGAGAGAGGAGCTGATAAGAAAATATATCCCCAATTACCACCCCTCCTCTTCCCGATTTGTAACTGCTCCTAATAAACTTTCATGGTCTATGTAAAATGCTTTAGTGCAGTGACAAATTTCTGCTGGAATTTGAGATGTCTTGTTCAGAGTAATAGCTATCTCACACAGGTGCCCAGCTGCTATTGTAAAATCAGTAAGCATTTAATTGAAACAAATGACTATAATAATAGTACATTATCCCTGCAGGCTCATAGCCATAACAGTTTTAATTATTGAGTTAAGAGTCAAACTAATTTATCCTTTAAAGTAACAGCCACATCTTTGGTTCCACCGATCATCCTATTACGAACACGAGGGGAACAGTTGGAAAGGATTTTAAAAGGAAGTAATTTATTTTGGTAGAGGTAGGGGGGGCATTTATCACATGGCAGAGGATTTCTCTGTGCACTGACGTTCCCAGCTGTGGTTGTCACCTCCCTCCCGGATGCAAACAGTTCCCAGAGGGACCAAGCACCCCCCTGCCAGCTCCTGGGGTCTGTGCCCCCACCAGGATGCCACGGGGGGGCTTTGCTGGCCCAGCAGCAGCAGCACAGGAGCCCATGGGAACTGCAGGTGCCAGCTTTGGGGGTTTGGGCACACGGAAATTTTTTTGATCTAATATTAAAATTACAGTTTCTCTTCATCGAACGCAGTAGAAAAAAAAAAGGTTTTACAGACTCAAGTTTGCAAACAGGACCTGAAGGAGCATCTCTGAACTCAGAGCCAGGCAGCAAAGAGGAAGAATCCACATTTCATGGTTTAAAAAAGCATTTCTGAGACACAGACATGCCCTGGGGCAGGTTTGAAGGCACAGCTTTCCCCAGCCCTCGGTTTCATGAGCCTTCCTGCTTTCATTGTGGTGGCTGTGACACAGGAGATCCAGAGCATCTCTGCACGGGGAGGGGATGGAGAGAGCAGGGCTGCAAGGAGCCGGGGAACTCCTCCCTGTCAGGTGGGGCTCAGGGGCTGCCCAGAGGTGGGTTCATTGTCACGTCACCCGTGGGTGATCCCTGGAGCAAGCCTGGAGTGCAGCCCCCACGGCCAGCCTGTGCTGGAGCCCACACCCCAGTGCTGGCCAGGCTGGAGGGCTCTCAGCAGTCTGTCCTTCCCCAGAGCACCTGCAGAATTTATCTGCACCTGCAGAGCACCACCAACCCCTCCTGCTCTGGCCAAAGACACAGAGCTCTGCGCTCTCTCCATGTTCCCCACCCTGCTCCTTGCTCTGGATGCTTTTTGGACTTCTTCCTCAGCAGTGCCCCCCCAAAGCATCTCACACTGCTTTCCCAGAGCCACCCTCTATAAGGAGAGGAGTCCTCACCTTGAAAGACCTTTTTTGCTCCTGCAAGGGGGGCAATACCGTTTTTCCAGACACATATTCTTTATTGGGGCTCAGTTTACCAGGCCATGCCAAAAGCTCTGCATCTCTGTCTTCTGCCACCTTCCCTCTCACTGCATCATCATCTGCCAGCTCCACTGACAATTATTTCATGCTTCCTTTGGCAGAAACATAAAAAAACCTCCAGGAAGACAGAGTGACAATCCAGCCCACCAAACCTGTGCAACACCGGGTTTGTATTGTTCAACTTTCTCCACAGACTTTGTGCTTCCAAGTCAAATGTCTTGCAGATGTCTAAGTATGTTATGTTAACACTGTTACCTCTATCACCCAAACCTGTAATCTCATCAAAAAAGATATCAAGTTAGTTTGACAAGATTTGTTTTCCATCAGCCCATGTTGATTGGCATTAATTATATTACCTTCCCTTAATTCTTTATTAATTGAGGCCTGGATCTGCCACTCCATTATTTTGCTGAGGATTGATGACAGACTGACAGGTCTGTAATTACCTGGGCTGTTCTGTTTCCCTTTTTAAATATTTGCACATTAGCTCTTTTCTAGTCCCCCAGAGCTTCTCCAGTATTCCAAGAATCATTAAATACCAGCACTAGCAGAGCTCCTCAGTCAGTTATCTGAAGCCATGTACAGACAAGCTCAGCCTGATGGTTTAGAGGGAACCTGAGCAGACAAATACGAGAAAAGAAACTTTTCTGGTTTAAGTGCTTTAAATAAAACCCCAGTCTTTCCAATTAATGTTGGAAATTCCAAATGCAATGCTTTCACACGTGAAGCTTCACCCTAAAGCCACACAGTGTCCCCAGACAAGGCTCCCAGGGCTTCTCCCAGCTGTGTTTATGTGGAAATGGACTGAGAGCAGCTCTGAGGAGGACTTGGGTGGATGGGAAGCTGAACATGACCTGTCCATGTGCACTGGCAGCCCCGAAACCCAACAGCATCCTGGGCTCATCCCACAGTGAGGGCAGCGGGAGAGGGGGGGATCCTGTCCCTCTGCTCTGGTGAGACCCCTCCTGCAGAGCTCCCCCCAGCTCTGGGGACCCCAAAGTAAGAAGGATGTGGAGCCTGGAGTGAGTTCAGAGGAGACCACAGAGCTGCTCCCAGGGCTGGAGCCCCTCTGCTGTGAGCCAGGCTGGGAGAGCTGGGGGTGCTCAGCTGGAGAAGAGAAGGATCCAGGGAGAGCTCGGAGCCCCTTGCAGGGCCTAAAGGGGCTCCAGGAGAGCTGGAGAGGGACTGGGGACAAGGGATGGAGGGACAGGACAAGGGTCAACAGCTTTAACCTGAGAGAGGGCAGGGTTAGATGGGATTTTGGGAAGGAATTGTTCCCTGTGAGGGTGGGCAGGCCCTGGCACAGGGTGCCCAGAGCAGCTGTGGCTGCCCCTGGATCCCTGGAAGTGCCCAAGGCCAGGCTGGACGGGGCTTGGAGCAGCCTGGGACAGTGGAAGGTGTCCCTGCCCAGGGCAGGGAGGTTGAAACAAAATGGTTTGTAAGATCCCTTCCAACCCAAAATGGTTGGTTGTAAATGACTCTGTCTCCTCATCTGTGGGGATACTTGGATCTGCATCTGCTACCATGTGAATTGGTCCTTCTGTTTTCCAGCCTTGATCACCTCTGCATGCTTTTCTCCCCACAGAGAGAAGCTCCCTGCAGCAGGCAGGGGAGGGAATGACCGAGGCTGGTGCTGGGAAGCACTGCCTGGCACGCTGAGCTCGGCGTTCGGCAGCCGTGATCCCGTGCCACCATATCCTGCTGTTACAGGGGAAGGAACCCTCCAAACACAATTAACTCTTCATCAGAAGATAAAGAACTGTAACTTCTGGGTGAGAACGGTGGTGTTCAACAGGATGGAGACTCTGCTTGGCAAACGGGGAGTGTTTCTCATTAACATTGTCATCACTCCTGGGGCTGGGAGGGCACGGCCAGAAGGAACCAGCTCAGCAGGGCATGAACTGAATGCTGTTATTTTCCTGTGATTCAACCCCCACTGTGCTCATCTGCCAACACGAGCACTGTTGTGGACTGGCACAGCAGAGAGGGTGGACATTCCAAATCGCAGCTACTCCCACCCCTGGGAGTGGCAGGGAGGCAGGAGCTGTGCCTCAGGGTGTGCTGGGGCAGTGATCACACAGATTGCAAGGGGCTGTGGTTCCCGAGCACCTCCAGCTGTCAGTGGCACAGCTCCAGAGCTGTCCTCCCTCCCAGCCCTGCTGCAGCCCTGCAGCTCCTTCTTCAGGACACGACCAAAGCCTTGCAAGGGCTTGGCCCACCCTGCGTCCCAAATCCCACCAGCTGTGTGATGATGGAGAAACCAAACAGCTGAGGTGGGGACCTGGACTGCAGAGAATGCATCACCAAGGCTGGAAAAGCCCTCTGAGACTGCTGAGTCCAACCCTTACCCAGCACTGCCAGCTCCACCACTAAACCATGTCCCCAGGTGTCACACCTCCATGTTTTTTGAGCACTCCCAGGCATGGTGACTCCAACACTGCCCTGGGCAGCCTGTTCCAGTGCTTGACCACCCTTTCAGTGAAGAAATTTTCCTAATTATCCAACCTGAGCCTCCCCTGGTGCAGTTTGAGGCTGTTTCATACAGCTGAGCCCCTGCACTCCAGCAACCCCACCTCAGCTGCACTGTGGAGACCCCAAGGCTGACCTTCCAGAGACACCTTCCACCCCACCAGCGTGCTCTGAGCCTTCCATTGACTTTTTTTCCACTTGTTTTGCCTCTTCAGCATTGAGTCTTAGGAGGAAATGCTTACAGGAAAGGAACTGTGATTATTCCCATGAGGACTGGGAGAGGGACAGCATGTGTCCTTTGTCAAACTCACTCTCCCAGGGTCAGGGATGAGCCTGACAGCCCAGCAAAATGCAAGCAAAATTCTGGTTCTAGTGGAAAAATCCCTGGTCTATTGGAAGGTGCCCCTGCCTGTGGCATGGGGCTGGAAGTGGATAGTTTTTAAGGTCCCTTCTAAGGCCAGCCATTCCAGGATTCAGTGACGTGTCTGCAGGAGGAGGGATGCCCCTGGCACTGGAAAAGCAGCTGGGCTGTGCATGTGCTCCATCGGTGCTCCCGCAGCTCTCAGCTGGAGAACTGTCTGTAAATAACATCTTCAATAAACTCCATTTTTTAAAAAGTACATTATTTTACGGATAAAGAACAAGCCTGATAATTCAGTGAACATGTTTGCAAATAATCTATCCCATTAATTTCCAGCCTGTTTTCTGAATGCATTATTTAGCGATTTTGTAAAACCCATTTGTAGAGGAAGGGAACTGACGCTCATCCAGGCACGACACCATAACACCATCACCAAAAGCTGGAGCCAGAATTCCCAGGAATGGGCACCAGGAGGTAATTAAACAGCAGCAGACCCTGAGCCCCTCTCTTTTATAGCCCATGGGGGGGTATAAAACTTAATAAAATTGTCACACCCCCTAGATGTGTATTGGAAAGACGGGGAGAACCAGCTATGGAGGGGAAAGGAAGCAAAAGGGGCAGATGACAAAACCTTCATGGGGAAGGTGAGGGACTGAGGGGGCCAAGAGGGGGCTGGGAGCTGAGAAGGGTCTGCACCAGCCCTGGAGCCCATCCAGAACAATTTCCCAGTCTGGATTTCTGTCTCCACACTCGAGGTGGATGGAAGAGCAGACAAACTGTTTCATGGAGTATTTTTGTAGCATTATTTGAGTGCAATGGTGAGGCAAAGCCATCCCAAGCAAGGGGAAAATATCTTTCAGTATCAGACCTGTTTATACACCAGATTTTCTTTAATTTTTGCCTTTCACATTTTAATCCCAAAGATAGTGGTGAAACATGGAGTCAAAGGCCAGAGTTAAAGCCTTCTACAGTAAATTCCTCTGTAAATAGAACTTGCTGCTTCCCAAGGCTGGGGTGAGACAGCACATCTTGTGTGGGGCTAGAGGTGGTCCCTGGCCACATGTCTGAGGTGCCCTTTTGTTCATGAGTGGGAATTTAGGATCCTGCTAAGCTGTGCATTCCGTGGGACCATCACCTGCCCAGCAAAGCCATCCCACAGGTCAAGGACAGGATTTGAGACACAAATAAATTCCTGAGAAGCAGAGATCTGGTGTCATGTAAATAACCTTAAGCATTAAAAAAAACCAAAAAAACAAAAAAACAAAAAAAGGGAAAGCAGGAAAGCACTAGAAACAGAAAGTTTTGTCCATCTTCACCTTGACAGGGATTCCTTGGGGAGTTTGCTTTTCCTGGTGGGTTACCACATCCTTGATGCTATTAGATGTTTAACATCCTGACTTACAGCTCAGCCTCCTTTTTACAAGACTTTGAACTGCTGGGATGGACAAAAGTTCTGCTCCAGGTGGATTGGAGGCCGATAATTTAAATTAATTTTTGTGGAAGCAGCATGGGCAGGGCCAAAGTGTGCTCTGCTGTGTGTCCTTGGCAAGGCAGGATCACCCCGAGCCCTTTCCCATCCTGCTCCCCAGGGAGAGCACCCTGGGACACCCCTGGGCACCACTGGGTGATAGCCCTGGAACGGAGCCCAGCCTGGCAGCGGGGCAAGAAGCTTCCCTTTGGACGGAGAAGATGCTGGATTGTGCAAATCGAGGTGTTTTGCTTCTCAGGGGGATAAAAACTATCACTGGCAGAGCCCCTCCAGCTCCCACGGGACTTGCACACCCCGCTCACCCACGGCTGCACAAACACTCCCCCATCCCAACCTTGGCCCCCTCACCTCCCCCAGCATTTGCTGCCCCCTCCCTGTGCTGCTGCAGCTGATTGCAGCCTTTCTGCACTCCCAGCTTCCCTTTGCTTTATGTCTCTCCTGGCTCTTCTCACACATTTTAGATATTGCATTCACATAAAGCAATAGACTCACAGGTAATGAGAGACCTCCACGTTTTATTGCATGGAGCATTGAAAAAAAGAAGAAGGAGAAGAAGGCAAAAAGAAGCAATTTTAGAACACAACAGGAAACTGGGAAGACTAGATAGAAAACTCATCCCAGTGGGATTAAACTCTGTGAATGAATTTTAATAGGTTTTTTTTTTTTTGATTGCAAGTCTAACAAGCACCGTGAGAAACGCTGCAGCATTAGAAAGAGTTGGGTCCCCGGTGCTGATCCCACATCTGCACACGAACCACAGCTCTTCTGCACATCTGCAACGAGCTGCCCCCTTTTTGCCCCCACTCGCTTTCCCTCTGCAGCCAGATATTGCTGGGATTATTGTGTTAGTTTGTCATAAGTGTTTCATAAGAGTCTCCTATTACCAGGAATACAAGCAATCTGGGAAGGAGGATGGTTCTGTGGCTGAATAAAATACAGAATTTTCAAAGCCCAGCTCTGCTGGAGCAATTTGAGACAAAACTGAGCCTCCAGCACTCCAGTTCTCCACCAGCAGAGTGAGGCTCCTGCTCTGCAGAGGGGAACCTCCGAGAGCTGCAGGATGTGCCACGACCTTGCTGCGTCACACAAACTGTTACCAGAAGGCACAGTCTGCTATCTTCCTGCCTTTAATTATAGCAAATGCTGAACACTCTTAAAATAGATGTGAAAAAGCCCAAATGACTCTGTGTGTACAAAATTAATTGCAGGAGGGAACAGGGAAGGGAAACTCGAGTGCTGACTCCAGCCACAAGAGCCAGATGCCGTAACTTCTGTTCTGACTCCCGACAGTGGCAAATCCTTCTCATTTCTTAGCCAGCCAATATAACTGCAGCTGCTCTTCCGAGTCACAGACAGGCCAAAATCTACATAAATGCAGAATTGAAGCTGTGCAGATGTAGGAAGGGCTCACTTAGGTTCCAGCAGCAGCATTAACCTGAGCTGCTGCGCTGCCTGCGCTGTGCAGTGCAGTTTATTAGATTAAATGTAGTGTATTAAGGGGAACCAGGGGAAGAATATTCAGTCCAGCAGCATCTCTGTCCTCTCGGGCTTCCTCATGATGGATAACAAACACCTCAGAGATTCATTTATTTCCTTCTAACACCCGGACACTCAGTTCCTGGAGGTGAGATATGCCATATTAAGTGAGGCTTAGGTCTGCCCAGGACTGGGTTGCCACAATAACAAGTGTTCCTGCTGCCAGTCTCCTTTTAATCCTGGTAACAGCAGGGATTCAGGCCATCACAAACACTTCCTTCCCTCCCAAAACATATAACCCCAAGTGGTAAACCAAGAGTAAAGCATAACCCCATTAAAGGCTTGATTTTCCCCCCTGGGATTACATGCCGGCACTGGGGAGCTTGATCAATTGAGTCTTGAGGTTTAATCAATAAGTGCCAACAACAACATTACTGCATTCCAGCCATGCTCTCCATTCATCAACTTAAGTAACTCCAGTCACCCAGAAGACAGAGGCACTAAAGCAGCAATTAAGGTCCTCGGGGAAGTCTGAACACAGCCGGTGGCTCCTGGGACAGCCCTGGGTGTTCCACGCTCCCGAAGGAGCTTCCACCTCCAGCTCAGGCACATCCCCCTCGGTGCCAGGCTGTTGATTAGATGGATATGGCAGGACTCAAACGCAACAGAAAACATTTCAATTAAAAAACTGATTGTTATTTTGTCTTGCACGTTGTGTCACCAAAACATTTCGGATGGCACACCACGCTCGGCGCTGCATTTGCATTTCCATCTGATCAGACACCGAGGACATGTGCCAGGCTCGTGTTTACATTCCAGATCAAGTCACATATCCCAGCGATCTCATTAACCTGCTGCCCTGGAATTAAACAAAACCACCTGGAAAGGAAGAGCTTTCCTCCCCGACGTGCACCGCAAGACACATTCGGAGCTTCCCAGACAAGCTTTGAGCATGGGCGGCTTCACGGAGGAGTAAGGATTTATGTTCCTTGGAATACTTCCCAGGTTTTTTCTGGCCAGGGAGTTTCAGCGCAAGTGTTGAGGTTCTGCAAGAGCTACAACTGTGTCTGTACATACGAACAGGCTTTAGGGACAACCAGCAAGGTGAAGGGGTGGCTTAGGGGGAGCAGGTGGAGGGGAAACACAAGAAATATTCACACGTTCTAAGGGCTGAGCATCAATGGACGAGGAGCTCAGGCCTCTCTGCTGTGGAGGACCTTGCTGTCCCCTTGCTACCCGAGGTCCAAGCCAACACTGCTGTTGTGGTCAGTGCAGCCCCCAGCCCCTCACAGGCACAACCTGGTGCCCTCCTTGCCCTGGATATGGACAAACAGCAGGGACTCTGCATCCCCATCCCTGTGGGCAAAAGGGCCAATCTCCCCCAGAAAAAGCTCTTTATAAACTTGCCAAATAGACACAAAACCATCCCTGTTCTGCTCTGAAGAATGCAGCAATCTCAGCTCCAACTCTGGGGTTTACACTTGTTATCTACACACATTCTCCTTTCTGAAACAAAACCCTAAAGCTGCTTATAGGAGACAACTGCCAAAAACTTTTATCACTTTCACGGACTTGTTTACCAGGAACAGACAATATTGCCCAAGTAGCCACGAGTGTATCAAAGAGGATGTGCAGCAGCACACAAATGTGAGAGAAGCTCCAGCAGAATTCTTGGATCCAGCTTGGAGGAAGGGATTTGATCTCATTGGTCTCAGCTTCCCCAGCTGGAAATGGAAAGAAGGACTTGCTCCAGAACCGAGATGGGCAGGTACAAATGCTGTGTCACGATGGATGAGATTTGCAAAAACGAAGCCATTCCATACTTGCAATTCTCTCTTCTTGAGATGCAGAAGATGAAGAAGAGACAAATATATTATCTGGGAAGAAAGGGTTACTTTTCAATCGAAAATTAATGCACTGAATTCTGAATTAACATGTGGGATAATTAAAACCATCTTTCCAATGAATTTATTATAGGATATACAAAGCTAATTATAAATTCTCTGTTGCTTAATCCCTTGCAGTTTGCTAATGCAGCGTTGAAATCTCTTTGGCCACACTTGTTTAAATTATTCATTAGACACAGCAACAGTTGTGAACTGTAATTTAAATTGGCATCTCATGAATATTCAATCAATACAATAAACACTGGAATGTTTTACTGCACACTGCTCGATAGTTTGTGCTGGAGCTTGTGTTGACACATTTTTATTAACTCTTTATAAAGGTGTTACCTATTTATGTCACTGATTACAATGAGAATAAAAAGTCCCACTCATAAATATTTGTGTCGTTGTCTTAAGAGAGACAATGTAATTAGGCAAAGCTTCAAAAGTCATAATTAATATTGGGCGTCTCTCCTTTCCCTCCTGGTTGCCTTGAACACGTGGACTGGCAGGATTTCAAAGCCTGGCACGTGTGGCCACGTCATATTTTTGGCACCGCAGCTTTCCCAACTGCCCAGGCCAAATCCCGGGGTGACACCGAATCTGAGCTGGCATCCCAGCAGCTGTGCTGTGCCCTGCTCCCACTGCCCAGGAGACAGAAAGACAGAGATAACTGGAAATACTGTGAATATTTGCTCTCTGGTCTCCAGCCTTCGGCCCGTCACAATTAGGAAATAAAATGCAGCCACCATAAAATCCCTGCGTGTGGCAGCCTGATGGCTCTGCAGCACCTTATAGTCTTTAATGGGGCATTTTAGCAGCAGCTCTAAAAAGTCATTGTCACGAGGCTGTACAATTTCGTGTGGGTTTCTATTTTAAGCCTGAACGTTTTCATTTCAAAGCGAGATCCCGCTCTGACCAGAGACTGTAAAAATGACATCGTGGGACTCGGTGGCTGCGGCTCCTCAGCAGCACCACATAACACACGAGGCGAGTTTGGAAATTAAACTATCCCCCCTGCCAGTGCGGGGGACTGTTCCCTCCCTTGCACACAGGGTTGGTGACACGAGACCGAAGGTGTTGGAGGTTCAGGCTCTCCCGGGGCTGCGGAGTGTTCCCAGCAGTGCACTGAGGTCCAGGAAAACCCCCAGACTCAAATGCTCCCTCCTGTGCACTGACTTCCCCCTCTCAGATCAGAGCTGCCGGGTGGGAAATAACAGCAGCTGTTGCTTTATTTCCAGAAAAATCAGGAATTTTTTTCTGGAGTGAACGCCGGCCAGGACTTTCTCACGGACACAACAAACCCTGCCGGCTTGCTCAGGGGATACTATCGCTGTCCCTGTGTCGTGTGGGGTAATCTCATTAGCACCTGGATGGACAGGAAAACCAAAGGCCAAGCAGTTTATCCCAGCAGGAGATCTGCACGATGGCTGCTGTGGTGTGTCCCCAGGTGAGCACAGGGGGAGCATCCCTGGCAGTTCCCAGCTCCCTCCGGACACATCCCTGCCGAGGGCCTTGACCCCTCCTGGATGCCAGGAGCGATTTTCCTCTGCCAGGAGGGTTGGCAAAGGTAATGAATATTCACAGAGTGTTTAAACGCTAATTACCGATGGCTCAGCTGAGTGAACAGCTTCAAAACCGCAGAAGTTTAATGAAACAACGTTTTTGTAAAGTTGATTCAGGTCGATGCGTTTTTGTGGCTTGGGATCGTTTGAAGGATTTTAGACCCAGTTTCAAGGAAAGGAAGGTCCCTATGTGCTTCTCCTACAGCACTGTATTTGGATGTTCCTAACCCTAAAATGCATCCATGGTGCCTCCTCCAGACACCCACAAGTATTTTACACAGTTTTCCTTCCACCAGTGGACACAGTGGATTGTCGCTGACCACCCACGGCTCCACTGGCAATACTCACCCTGTCCAACTTAACACTCCAGCACTGATCCTACTAAAAGATTTCAGGCATTAAGCTAATTTTGTATCTGCTCCTTTTTCCATGGTATGCCTCCACCACAGGACTCAACATTCTGTGCAGCATTTGCTTGTTGGAATCTCAATGTGATTCCTCCTGGGGAAGATTATTCCCTCCTCTATTCCCCTGTGTGCACGGCAGGAACGACCATCTCCTCTGTGATCTTTGCATTCTCTTTTTCCACCCCCCTGTAGGACAAAAAGCTGTTTTGGCATCTCTTAATTACGGCTTTGTGGCTGGCAGATCATCTGTTCACCTCAACCTTTATTCCCAGTGACAGAAAGCATCCGACTGTTCCTCTCCTCTGTTGTGATCCCTCTTGTTCCAGATCACCCGCCTGTGAGTCAGCTCAGGGCTCTGCACCCGCTGTACTTCCCCATAAATTAGTAAGTGATACCTTGGCTTCAATTGCGAGGGTCTTTCAAGACTAATCTGTGCATTTTTGTTGGTGTTTCCTTCCAGCTGTTTCTCGTGTACCACAGCTGGCAGCTCGTTTCAGCCTCGCGGTGGAACACAGACAGTCCTGACACTTCGTACAGCTAATGCCTTTCTTTTTTTTGATCCATGAATAATTTTCTCTGTAGCAGCTCTCCCAGAATACTAAAAGCCAGGCGCTCTCCTGTAACCATATCAATCCAGCTCTGACGTGAGTCAGAGAGCTGCAGTGCTCCCGGTGATGTCAATGCATGATTCAGACATGTTTTCCTTTATGCTCCCAGATCCAGGGCTCGTTCTGCTTCCCTGAGAAAGGGAGAGGTGGCTGAGCTCCTGCAGACTCTGCTGTAATTCACCCAGCCTTGCAATTTGCACTCACATACACTGGGAAAAGCCACTTTGCTCAGCTTGAAGCCCTGAAGAATGGGAGTGGGTAAATCCTTGTATCCAGCACCCTAAATAGGGTGGGTCATTACTGGTGTCCCCTTCAGATCTCCTCATCTCATGGCCCAAGTGAGACTGATGGCTCCAAGAGCTGCCTCCAGCCCAGAAGCAGAATCTGCAGAGGCAGGATGGACAGTCCATTGAAAGTAAAATTTGGCAGGTTTTAAACATGGGAGAAAGTGGGAAGGAAACTCCCGATCCATGGAAGAATTTTGTTATTGACATTTTAGCGAGCACCAGTGTCGATGTTTCCTTTTAAAATCCTCCCTCAGCCAGATGGGATTGACACAGAGTTGCAGGCACTCCTGGAGCACCCGGCTCACCCAGCCAGGGCTGGGCTGCAGCACCGTGGCACAGACCAGGCTCTCGGGTGTCCCAACCCTTCAGAAACACCAGGTGAAGGCAGGAAACCTCCCTTGCTGCACAACTGCGGGTCCTGTCCTGCTGCTCTGCCCTCGCAGTCGATGCTGCAGGGGGTGATGCACCACGGAATGTCCCCTCCTGTGACACCAGCAGGAACCCTGCCAAGGCTCTTCAAATGTATTCATGGCAAAAGGCAGTGCAGAAATAACATCAGTGAATTCCAGGATGGGGGTGATGATGTTCCCTCACAAACAGGGACATGGACAAGGCAGAGGTGTTTAATGTGTTCTTTACCTTCAACGCAGATGATGGACCAAGGGGGTCTCAGTGCCCGGAGGATCAGGACTGTAAGAATGATCAGCTCCCAGTAGATCCTGAATTGTGCAGGATCTGCTGTTCCAGCTTGATCCCCGCAAATCCATGGGGCCTGGTGAAATTCGTGGGAGAATCCTCAAAGAGCTGCTGATGTCACGACAAAACCTCTCTCAATGATTTCTGAGCAGTCTTGGGAACCCAGAGAGGTGCCAGCTGACTGGAAGCTGGCAAATGTTGTCCCGATTTTCCATGATTCTATGAAGTTCCTTCCTTGTGTATCAGGTGAAGAGGTTGCAAATCACAGCTGTCTGTCACACAGCTGTCTGTCACACAGCTGTCTGTCACACAGCTATCACAGCTCTGTCCCTTCAGCCCCTTCCCTCCTGCGCCTCAGCCCCTGCTCATCCCACCCCAGCGCTGCCTTGCCCTCTGAGGACCAGGATTCCACTCCCAGCTCCAGCTGCTCCTTGCCATGTTCATGTCTCCTCATGGCTCTTCAGCATGTTGCAAAGACAGAACGTGAATTTTTTTACTAAGCTTCACTTCCAACAGGAAACTCTTCCTGGAAAAATTACCATGTGTGCAAACACAGACACCCAAAGTGTGGGTTAATGCTCCTGAGCTGGGGGTCTGGTCCTCCTCGAATCCCTGCAGAGACATTTCCTGCATCCCAGGGAAGGTATTTCAGACAGTTCAATGAATCACACTCCAGGAGAGCTTCTTACTCTGAAAGAAACCTGGGGGACTCATTCAGGCCCACCCTGGGTATCCCTCCACAAAGCTGGCTTATTAATGTGGAGTTTTACACCTTTGGAATGTTTCTAACAGAATACCCAGGCTCAGTACTTATTATTTTTATAGTCCACAGTCAACATTGATACTGGCCTGCACTTGAGAATCTTATTCTTGACTTTGGCTGAAAAACCTGGTTTTTCAGTGAGAATTTTTTTTCCTAAGGACTCTGTAAGCTGCTATCTCTTAGAGAGTTTTCATAACTCAAAAAGGGCCCTGTCTGTACTCAGTGCCTCTGGCCCAATCTCCATCAGGGCAGGGGATTTCTCCTTCTTTCCTCTCTGTTCCTAGTTTTTTTGGCACTGAAGAAGTCACCTAAATGTACAGTGACCAGGTGGCCTCAGTTTCCCCATGGTGAAGAAACATCCTGAAGCACTAGGGGAGGTACAGGTTGGACAGTAGGAAGAATTTCTTCACTGAAAGGGTGGCCAAGCCTCAGAACAAGCTGTCCAGGGAAATGCTGGAATCACTGTCCCTGGACAGTGTTCAAACCCCATGTAGATGTGGTGCTTCGGGACACGGGTTATTGGTGGGCGTGGCAGTCTTGGGTTAATGATTGGACTTGATGCTCTCAGAGGTCTTTTCCAACCTAAACGATTCTATGATTATATGAAATACTTGCATTCCTGTTCAGTGATAAACACAGGGAAGAAGTGAACTAGGAAAAAGTTTCTTAGAGGAAAGAGTAAGTCCAACCTTCCCTGCGCTAATGCTGTGTCCTGTGACTTTGGCTCCCAGCTTTGACAAGACTGACACGTCTGTGTGAGGGAGAATCAAGCTCCCAAGGTCTGGTTGCAATATGTATTGATTTTAATGATCCACGTTTTTAAATTACTGTAGATGATGGACTACAAAGAAGCCATCTTGCCACAGCCATAATTGCAGCTATTAGTCTAATTTGTCCCCAGTGAACCTTCAATGTGAGCTATAACTGAGGTCCAGTTATTATTATTCGTGTTGTACACGGCATCTGAGTGTGCCAAGTGATCGATTGGGTGCTAAAAATGTTACTGGTTGTTTCCTCACACCTATTTATAGTGATCATGTGGCAACAACAACACAAGCACTGCAGGAATGTAAATACAATGGAACATGATTTAAAATCATTGCAAGAACTCCCAAATTGCAGTAACCTCCAGCCAGATCCACTCCCACCCAGGCATCCTCCTAGGACAGATGGTTAACTGAGTTCAGCATCACCCGGGGAGCACAACAGAAAAAAATCTGGTTGTAATAACTAAAACCTTTGACCACTCACGGGCAACAGTAAAAATCAACATGAAATTCACGGGCACCAGCACTTCCAGAGCAGGGCAGGACTTCTCGGTGAATGGCTCAAATAAATCAGCATGGCTGAATTGCTGCTGACTGCACTAAAGTCATTGTACTGTATATGACTTTTCTACTTCAGTGAAAAAGCAAAGCAAAAGGGAATGAAGCAAACTGTCACTCAGGAGAATTCCAGCTCCCATCAACCATTATGGATCAGGAAATCCAAACTGTTAAAGGGGCCTCAATTTAGTCCTGGACTTTTGAGGCGTAAGATGCAAAGCATAAAATCAAAAGGCAGGATTGGCACAGAGAGAAGTTGTCCTGTGCAGGCCTGAAATCAGTGCACAGCAGCCACGTGAACAGACAGGCACACACAAACCATCCCTTGCATGTGTAAGGAGCTCGGGAACACAGCTCTGTGTGATCCTAGCAGATCCAGGCTCTTTTCCATCAAATTCTTTGGAAATCCACACCAGGGAGGCTCTATCAGGTCGCATTTCATCAATGCTCTGTGACTGTGAGAAGCCAGAGAAAAACCACGTTTGAAGGAAGTCCCACTTGCTGGACTTGCTGGCAGAATTCCACACGGGAGCCCTTCCACAACCAGCTTAATGTTACAGATCCTGACTGTAAAACGAGTAGCCACGGGGTTAGCAGGGGAAATGTTCACCTCCTGCTGCTTAGCTGCACACACATCCCGGGAATCAGCAGTGGAACTGCTTTTCCACTTGGCATCAATACAATCTCCTTACCAGGGTGGAATACTCCGTGCTGAACTTCGGCCTCCAGCCCTCCAGGAACTGGATTTCTGCCTTGTAAACCAGCACGGCCATGGCAGAACTACATATGCTCCATTTTTAAAGAAGGACTTTCAAAATCAGCCGTACCCCAGGTGGGACAGGGATGTCTAATCCGCCTTGTGATATTCTTGGAACAGGTTGTAGGGATTCCTGGCACAACCAGGACTCCACCAGTTCAGTGTTTGCTTTCGTGGAAGGATTTAACCCCCTTTTTTTTCTGTCTTGGTTTCTGCTGTTTGGGTTTAATTCTTAGGGCAACTCTCAGATTCTCTATAGATGCTGTAGAGCATCTCCTGACCTCCATGAGGGGGCTGAAATTCTGGTGGAACAGGCAGATGATGAAGAAGAAATTAATCCCCTGAGGAGACAAAGCTGAGCAAGAAGTGCTGGGCCCTCTAAGCAAGCTGATGGGATGGAGGCAATAGGAGGACCCATAAGTACAGATCTTTCTACCCTTCAGCCTGCAGTGTGGAGGCCTTAAAATTAACCTTCTTCTTCACTTACAGCTGCCTGGCATCTAAGACACCCCAGGAGAGCCCTGCAGTAACTTCTTGGGCCATGAAGACAATTCTGTCACCAGCAAGTATTTGCTCAATATCCACAGAAGCTCTGAAGTCCACAATGTGAACCTTTCACCTCCCACATCCCACACAGGGGCCTAACTGTACCCTCAGATCTGTGAGAGGAAAAACAACCCCAAATGTATTTTCTCATGGGGCAGCTGTAAGGGGAGCGAGGCTGTGGTGGCCACAAACCCGATCCAGAATATCCTGAGCTGGAAGGGAGCTGCAAGGATCACTGCAGTCCAGCTCCTGGCACTGCACAGGACAGCCCCAAGAATCCCAGCCTGTGCCACCACGAAACATAAGCTTAAAAGGAAGGCATTTCCCAAAAGAGAGAATTAGCCCCCACTGCCAACCAAACGGACCCCGGGTGGCTGTGGAGGCTGAGCTTGCCATGCCTTGCCACGCTGGGTGAGGGGCCAGGTACCTTCCACCTCATCGAGGTGCCAAGACATGGAAATCAAAGCAAAAGCTCAACTTCAGTAGCTGATCCCAGCTTTGGGTTTGGGGGGGGACGCCGGGCAGGGACTGTGTCCCAGCTATCCCATTTTCTTCTCTCACCAGAACTGGGTGTTCTCGGTTCAGCTCAACAGGAACATGAAAGTTGATGGGACTCGTTTTGCGAGGGAAGTGATTTTCCTGCAGGTAGACGTGCCTCCTCCTCCCCCAGATTAATGCCAACCAGATGGCCAACTGTCTGTAGACTGCTGCTAAAAAACACAGGCTGAAATAATCCGAGTGTCTCTGGGACAGACACAGAGAACTGATTTAGAGCTGGAAACGTGCCATGAAAAAGCCCAACCAGCGTGAAACTTGGAGCTGTGTGCGGGATTGTCTCCAGCACTGGGCAGAAACCTCCTGTGGTGGAGCAGGTGGGTTGGCAGTGGCAGAAGGATGTTTTGCACCAAGAGCACAAAACCTGTGCTAACAACTGGAGCTGGGCTCTTCCAGAGACCAGTCCTGCACGTGCAAACCAGGCCCAAGTGGAAAGTGCACGTTCAAAGAGGTGGTTTGCAAAGGCTGGTCTGTCCCAAGGGGCTGGCAGCAGTGGGAGTTGGAAAAAAGGTACTGGGACAGACCTCTTTATGTTAGAGAAGGTGATGCTGATGAGATGTATTAAAAATGTTTTGAGCAATAAAGAGTTATTAATACTACGAGGTTTAATTTGGCAATGTGCCTAAATCTCCATCCCTACCCTGTCAAGAAGAGGATGCAGGGTTTGGATGCAGAGGGAAACGAGACATTGCTTGCATTTCTGTGTAACAGTGGAGTCAGAGTTGATTCAGTCACTGGTTTTTAACAACATTCTGTGGCAAAATCAGTACATGTAAACTGCTCCCAGGAGCCCAAAGCAGAGATGGTCCCATTCCACCACACCTTCCCTTCTGGAATGAGACATGATACCGGTGAGATGGGACCTGGTGCTCCCAGCTTCAGATTAATTCCAGCCAGAAACCAGCTTTGAACTTACTACATGTAACAACTACCTCCACCTCTCCACAAACACACAGTTCAACATCTACTGCAGCAACTCCCCATGTTTTTGGTAGATCCATACGCATTTTAAAAATATCTTTTTGGCATTTTTATTTTCACCCTCACTCTCAGCAAGTCACAGAGTTTACCCTTGCTTGTGTGGATACAAGGATTCCCTTTTACTGCTCTGAAATTCCAAATCTCAATTCCCACAATGTTTCCTGATGTAGCTGCTCTCACTTGTGTATTCCATGCACTTTTATACTTTCAATTATTTTATTTGCCTCCTTCTTAAACTGAGCATCTGCCATTGCAGAGGATCTCTTCATACCCATAATCATTTCTGTTTCTATTCTTTGAGCCTCTTTTTTCCTCCCTCTTGCCTGAGATGGGATGACCAGCACAGTGTGCTCTCCAAACCACCCTCTCCATGAGTTTATCCTGTCCTGTAACCCCTTATCCCTGCACAAGGCTTTTTGAGGTGCTTTCTGGCAGTCAGTCCCGAGCACTGCAAGCTTTATGAATAGTGAATATTTTTCTCCTCAAAATGCATTAATTCCACATTTATCAATGCTGAACAAACTGCCTTTGCAATCTTGCAGTCCATTTCCCTCCTATGCTTACATCTCTGTGAATTTCCTCTCTTCTGTCCCAAATATGTCCAATTTCTTTGTGTCACCCTCCAGTTTTATCCCTCACTGCCTACATTCAGCATCGTTAATACAAAAGCATAAACAACAGAGCATCCAGGGTAATGACAAAACCTTGAGAGACCCCCACAAACCATGAGGTGCATGAGTCTTCAATCACTGCTATTTCTAGTGTTTGCCAAATAACATCAGGAATGGAAGAGACTGGCAAAAAACACTTCTCCTCTACAGAAAATGTCCTGGGTCAGGGCAGCCACTCCCTGATGCTTTGCTAGTCCCTTTTTCTGCGGCAACACCTCAAATTGCCCTCATTTCACCCACCTCTGCCTCAGGAGGAACACAAGGAGAAGGAATGTTCCTCCCAGTTTGCCACTTCCATCAGCTCCATGTGTCCTGCTGCCCATTTCCCCAGGGACCAGACAGGAATCCATGGTGGGCAACCATGTCCAGCACAGCCCTGGTGGGACGGGACCGCCCATGTCGGTCACTACACACCCATCTTTGGACTCTTTTATCTCCAAATTGATACCCAGGCTCTGGACAAAAAGACATCGGGGCCAGCCCTGGGAAAGGGAGCAGATCCCACTCCCTCCAGCAGCCCCTGGTGATGCCTTAATCCCTGTTCTTAAAATCAGAGCCAAACACGGTTAGAAAGGAAAAAGGGGTTTTCCCCTCGGTATTTATTTCAAGGATCCCTGGTGCACTCTGTCCAGGTGGAACACTCCGAAAATGCACATGGGAATGCCCACCCCAAAATGCACACCCACGATAGATGGGGTATAGAATTATGGGTGTTACAAATGAGCACATCTATCAAAGATTCCCCAGTGAGTGAGGCCGAGTGAACCCCCCTCCCCAGNGTATCCTAGAGCTGCCTGCTGCAGGTTCCAGGACACCCTGATGAGGAATGCCCACCGCAGCAGAGGTAAGTGAGAAGCACAGCGCCGGCGATTCCCGCCGATGCTGAAGGATTGCGGCAATACCCGGCTCCCTCCCTCGCTTCTGCCCTCAGCACAGACCAAACAATTTCCGTGGTGTAAACGGGAGGTTCCTAATGGGATTCTGCAGCGCTGGGAGACAAATGTAACAGCCAGGCAGAGCATTAAGGAATGCTTTCCAGCCAGCAGAGCCCGAGTGAAATGCTCGGACATATAACATTACCAACTGGCTCGCTGCCATGCATCGCATGCAGAAACATTTCTCTCTTTCTGTGACAAGCCGCATCTGTAGCAATCATTATAATTTCTCTTGACATTGCATCCCACACCTCTTCACAGAGGCAGGACTCAAGTAGCACTCTTCATTTAAATGGTAACTTTGATTTCTCGGGGCTACAGGGATGTGAAGTGGTTCAGCCTGTACCACTCAGAAGCAGGGGCTGCCAGAGCTTTTTCCAGGGTGTGCTTCTCACAATCAGAGCTTTCAGTCTTCTGGGGAGGGGTCTGAATTTGACAGCTGGACCTTCGCAGATTCACACCCAAAAAGCAGGTAGAGATTGGGAGTGTTTGTTGAAGAAAGGGAAATCTGCCTCAGGACTGCTGTTTGTGTTCTCCCTCGCTCTGCACCATCACTCACACTCACAGCAAACCCCGCCGAGGCCACTGGCAGGGGAAAACTCCTCTGAAAGGGCTGGGATTACCATTTCTATTTACCAGCTGAGGAAATCTTACCTACCAATTAGGGACCATTCCTCCTGTCACTCCAGCGCTCAGCCGAGTGGCTGATGTGGCTCTTTGATCTCCTCATTGCATAACAAAGCCTGTTACAGCCCATTATTCTTATTGTAAGCACTTTCTGTTATTTGCCTCTAAAAACGGCTCCCATTTAAATAATACAAAAAGACTCACTCAACGCGCACACACCTACAGCAGTGAACAGTCATCATAACTTCTACAGCTGAAACAAAAGCCGTGGAAATTTCCATCCTGTTGTGCTCTCCTGCCCCGGGCGGGACGGGAATGGCACTGACACCAGTCACTGCAAGGCCATTTGGGGCTGAAACTTCTGGAAAAGCAATGGAAAGCAAAGCACGTGTGTGATTGGGAATGAACCTCAAAGTTACACAGCCCCTCCTTGTTCGGGGCAGTGAGTAATTGTTGGAGCAGGTTAATGCACCCTGGAAACATGCAAAGGGGAGGCCAGTGACAGCTACGAGATAAATATGATTGAACTAAGGGATAAGGGCAATTAAAGATGGGCTGCAACATTGATCAAAGTGCGTAAGATGGATGGCAAAGAGTCGCCAGACACGCTACTTTGGTTTTTCTTGTATCAGAGGTGATGCTGGTTAAAAAGTGGCAAAAAATTGTTCTATTTACAGCTGCCTGATGCACTTCAAAGAAGACTTTATGTCGCGTTATGATGTGGGGTGTGAACACACATGGGAATGTGAACAGTTGACGGTGCGGCAGAGGTTATGATGAAAATTAAAACCCTTCCCATGTCTTTTGGAGGCTCTTTGCAGTGTTCCTGTGGAAATGAGAAGAGAGGGGAGAAGCACGTGGCAGAAGGGACAGCAGACAAGGTGGGCATATGGTGCAAGCTCCAGGAGGATGCAGGGAGCTCCATCTCTTTGGCAAAACCACCTTCCTTTCCTCACATTAGGCCCTTGCTGTCAGTCCAGAGGTGGCAATGAAAGCCCAGCTTTGTTGGCACAGTCAGGGAGCAGGAATGGGATGCAGGAGGAGGTGCAGAGACACGTGCCTTGGGGATTATTCCTGCCTGGAACTGCCTCTGTTTTCCTGTGCTTGACCCAAACAAATGTCCTCGGATGACCTGCACCATTGGGTCACATGCACAAAATAAGGCACAACGGCAGCATTTTAGGGAGGGTGAAGCAGCTTCTGGTTAATCAGCTGAGAGAGGGCTGAGTACATTCAGCAAGAAGCAAAGGAATCACAGAATGGTTTGGGTTGGAAGGAACCTTAAAGCTCATCTAGTTCCACTCTTCTGACATGGGCAGGGTCCCCTTCCACTAGACCAGGTTGCTCCAAGCCCCGTCCAACACTTCAAGGAAGGAGAAAGATCCTGCAGCTCTCACATGAACCTTTTGCAGTGCTGGCACACACATACAGCCCTGGCTGCTGAATAAACCCAGTTCTTGGATAGCACAGAGACCCTGGAAACACATCACTGTTACCTTTACCTACTGTTCCCAAAGGGTTTGGGATCCCTGAGGTTCAAACACACCTAAAACTGTTCAGAGACAATCAATCTTTAAGCAGAGATGACCTGGCATCATTTATTTCATGCTGCAACTAAAGGCAAGACATTAAACAGTGCCCCAGATTAGTCAGCATGGACAAGGGGAAGCCCAACATTTTCTGACCATTATATATCTGTTCAATTTTTTTATCTTTCCTCATGCCAATTTTGACATAATTTCCTGTGTTTTTAAAAACTATGATAGGGAGGAATAAGATGTCTGAGATGATCCCACAGTACAGCAGAGCCCAAGAAGCTGAGGAAAACCCATCCAGGCACCAATCCCAGCTCCTGGGGCTGAGGTGACAAATCCTCCACCAGGAAACGGGGAATTGCCCATGCTGGGGCACTCTTTCCCTAAAGCCACATCCCAGACTCCAAAGAAAGTCTCTTCCAAATCTCTAGTTCATTTTGCAAAGCATGTTCTCATTTCCAGGATTTTTTTCCATGCAGGCAGAATGGATTTTTAACCTCACCCACGAAAATTGCTGAAGTGGGATTTTTTGCTAAGGAGAAAAAAATTTCACCCCAAAGATGGACACAGTATAAACCTAAAGGGTTAAAACTCGGCTAAGAACAGGCATTCACCTGCATGTCTCTACACTAGAGACAAACACATTTGAGATCAGTATCAGGCCTTAAAAAAGATCCATCCCATTCCTTGAACATATTTACTGGAGTTACTTGATATTGTTCTGAAAACCTCCTTTATGCTGCATTCATCTCATCTGCTCCCGTAATTCAGAGATTTTATTTTCCACTATATTTTTAATTTATATCATGTTTTATTTATACCACTGTCTTTTATGAAACCCCAAATTTCAAAACTGACACAGGCATTACGCACATAAAGTAGACTTCTTATTATCAACATGGCAGAGGAGACAAAAAAATGACAGGAATAAATCTTAGGTTTTATGCCGGCGAGACGTTCTGCAAAGTAAGTGACATTTCTCAGCAATACAAATTGTACATTAAAAGATAATTTCCAGAACATGATACCAGCTCTGGAGCGCGGCACCGTTACACAAAGTAATATCTCAGCCTTGCTTTAGCGAGCGCCGGGCTCCTCGTGTGGTGTTTGGCACCGCGACCGCGCCAGGCCTGGTGAGGAGACCTTGGAGTGATTAAGTTTAGTGCACACACGAGAGGCAGTCATTTGGCACGCTGTCAACACGGCGTAATTGATATTTTAATTACGCTGCTGATACACACGCGCTGCTCCCAGCGAGCCTCCTCCTCCTCCTCCTCCTCCTCCCCGGCCTTACGCAAACCGCGCTGATTAGAGCTCCGCGCGAGTTTGCTTAAGCGCGGCCTTAAGTGCAGTCGGTGCTATCTGAAAGTGCTGTAAAAGCAAAGCAGATCGTGTCACCAGTGCTTAATGGCAGCTGAGGCAGGCACAGCACAAACAGGAGGGACCTTCTCACTCGGGATCTGCTCCAGGATCTGCCTCCCCGGGGATTGCATGGCTGATAAGGAGACTTTCACTGCTGGCACTGTCCTGAAGGCACTGGTTTATCAGAGTGTGACCAGCTCAAGGAGAGGAAAGGAACGCTCAGGAGGATGGACTTCCATGGGATAGTTAAAGGGGGGAATGCAAACAGTGAGGAAGATGCTTCATTCATTGAGAGCAGCAGGTACACCTCGGGATGGGGCCTGCTGGCTTCTGGCCGAGAGATGAGTAGTGGGAGATAAGGACCCCATTTCCAGCCTGAAACCAAACGAGGCCCAGGCAGCAGAGACAGTTCTGCAGCCAGACTGACACACACACCCGCACTGGTTCACTGTGCAGGCCCTTCCAGCACAGTACCAGGTGGTGCTGTGGGAAAGACACATCTGAATGACCTCCTGCATCCCCGTGCTCTGGGACAGAGGCTCCTGGAATGGTTTGGGTTGGAAGGGATCTCCTGCTGAGGAGCAGTTCTCCTGCAGGGAGGTGGCTATGACAGGTTTTCAGGAAAAAAGGCAGATTCCCATGTGAGATTCCCAACCTGGCAGGTGACAGTTACCCTCTTCCAGGCCTGGCAGACCAAGTGACACCTTGTCTCCTTCCTTTCCCTTGTTCAGGGAGAAATTCTTTCATTATCAAGCAAAGCCCACATCTGCTTTGCTTCTCAGCTGTCACAACAGTTCCCTTGTGTGAAAAGTGTATCATGACACCCCAGTTACTCATTTCTCAGGAATGGGATACCCATGGGTGAACCATACTGGTTCCTCAGCTTCACTCTGCTCATGCACAGCCCAGTCCTCATGAGCTCTGCTCTCCTCTGACCCACACCACCCCAATTCTCTCACAGAAGTGCTTGGCAAGGGACTGCTCAGAAGCTGCCTCAGCCACGTGAAAAGAGGGGCTGCTGCTGCACAGGGAGCTTCTGCTGGTGTTCAGGATGACTGGGAAACTCAGGGAGGACCTCTCCCACAGAAGAGGACCTGTATTCAGAGAACTGTAGAATTGTTTGGGTTGGAATGGACCTTTAAAGGCCATCTAGTCCAACCCCCTCGGCCAGGGGCAGGGACACCTTCCACTGTCCCAGGCTGCTCCAAGCCCCATCCAACCTGGCCTTGGACACTTCCAGGGATCCAGGGGCAGCCACAGCTGCTCTGGGCACCCTGTGCCAGGGTTATACCATCCTCATTGTAAAATATTTCCTTATATCTAATTTAAACCAGCTCTCTGTTAGTTTGAAACTGTTCCCACTTGTCCAATTGCTACAAGCCCCGCTAAAAAGTCTGTCCCCGTCTTTCTTATAGGCCCCTTTAGGCCTTGCAAGGGGCTCTGAGCTCTCCCTGGACCCTTCTCTCCTCCAGGTGAGCACCCCCAGCTCTCCAGCCTGGCTCAGAGCAGAGGGGCTCCAGCCCTGGGAGCATCTCCGTGGCCTCCTCTGGCCTCTCTCCAGCAGCTCCAGGTCCTCCCTGTGCTGGTCCCAGGGCTGGGGCAGCTCTGCAGGCGGGGTCTCACCTGAGGGGGGCAGAGGGGCAGAATCCCCCCCTCCCTGCTGCCCACACTGGGGATCAGCCCAGGGCTTGGGGGGTTCCTGGGCACACACGGCTGGGGCATGTCCAGCTCTCATCCACCAGCAGCCCCAAGTCCTTCTCCCAGGGCTTTGATCTCTTCATTCTCCCAGGTTTTTGATCTGTTCATGCCCAGCCTTGGTGTTCCCAGGGGGATCCAGGCACGCTTCTGCCCACAGGCAGCAGCTCTGCACTTGCACCAGCAGCCGCTCCCGCTCTCCCTGAGCACAGACAGCCCCGCCACGACACCGAAAACTTCGGAAAACACCTCTCCACACGAGCCCTTTCCTCTGAGCAAGTTCTCAGCACACACAGGAACAATTTACTCTTTGATTGGGAATCTTGTCTCTCAGGTTCCAACCTGGAGCGAAATTTTATGAGCCCTCCAGCTTGGGGGGAGGCGCAGAGGGAAGGGGCTTCCACGTGAAAATGCCAACAGATACAGCCAGAAACGCGTGTGGGTGTTGCTAAATTAAGCTCGCAAGTAGGTGGGGCAAATGCCTTAAACGAGTTTGTGAAGGTAAAATAATGTTCATTAAAAATAGAAAAACAACTGAAAAAATATCCTTTGTATTCAACTTCACACTCGTACATCATAATGTTCCAGTAAAAGCCCATTTTCCCTTGAGATAATAAAAGAATTGAATTTTTCCTTATCGGTCATCTATTTTTCTAGCTAAAGCTATTACTCCCTCTCTGTGGTTGCCAGGCAACAAGAAATATTAATAGCAGCTTTTATTAGCTTAGCTTTAGCAGTGGAGTACCAGAATGAGAAAATGGAAAACATAAATGTGTTACATAAATCTTTCAACCTTTCAGGGTTTGTGTTAGTCTCTGTTTTCATAATGATTTATTGAAGTGATGGTTCATTTATGAGAAAAAGGAGTGTGAAATAAGAAAACGGAACATTACCCTGAAGGACTGTTTGAAAATAAATAATTATAGGAGGTGAAGAAAAGCTGTTTAAAACCATTTTTCTGAGTTTTATAAAATTTAAAAAGACATATTTCTTTCATTTATTGCCTCTGAGAAAAACACTAGCAAAGAATTGCAAACAGGGCTCTGCTTAATACAAAGAACCCTTCATGTAGGGTTGTGTTATTACTATTTTCCACCTCATGTTTGGGAGTTTAGTTTTTAAATACTGAACCATTAATAAGCAGAAAGCCAAATTAGTCAAAACCTTAAAGCTCACAGCACAAAATTGCCAGTGAAAACTTATCCAGGACTGAAACAAGGGGAACTCAGGGAAGTTTTTGCTGCTGGTGACCCGACCAATGTTCTTGTTGGTTTATTTATTTATAAAGGCTCTTCTGAAGAGCATGAGCTTGCTTTGAAGGGCAATGCTGCCTGTACAGTGCACTGGGATATGGATTATTTAAAATAACTTATTTTAACAGGCAGTGATTCAAAATTATTGAAATATTGATGCATCGGAAGTATTTGCCCACAGCACATAAACTGTTCTGCCTGCTGGGATTTCCAGCGGCCTGCAGGAAAGACTGGCACAGCTAACTTGGCTTTTGTGACAATATTTCATTGACATAACAAGTTTTTCACGATGAGGATGGTAAAAACTGCGACAGGTTGCCCAGAGCAGCAATCCCTGAAGTGTCCCAGGCCAGGCTGGATGGGGTTTGGAGCAATCTGGGCTCTGGCCTGGCAACCTGCCTGCAGGACAGGCCTGGGCAGCACCAGAGGGGAGTCTCGTCCTTGGAGCCCTGCAGCATCCCGGGAATGCACATCCCAGCTCTGGGAAAGGGATGCTTTTCCCTTTCTCACGTGGGGCACAGGCAGCTGGGTTACTGCTGGTTTGTTCTGCTGCTCTCCCCTCTGCTCCACACCAAAGCCCCGCTGTGCTGGGAAGCAGCTCTTCAAAGTCAACTGAAAACTTCTGGAATTTCATTGTGGCACTCACCTTGCTTCTACAATTCACCCCCGTTTACCATTTACTCTCTCAGCTCTACCCAAACTGGTTCCACAGCTCACTGGAAATGTGACATTTTACACCATGGATATTCCCTTTGCCTCGGAGGATTTTAAATATTTTTCGAATAATTTCGTTCCACTCCACGAGCTGAAACAAAACCTTTCAGGCTGTGGCCAAAGCCTTTCTGCCCTTGCACCAGCTTGCTGTGAGCAGAAAAAGTCATCCCAGTGGGCTGGAGGAAATGTTAGTGCCTTCAAAGGAGCCACAAAGGTTCATGAGAAGCAATGGGAAGGTGCAGACCCAGGGAGAGGGGTCAGTCTCTCCAACCAGCTCTGTGCACCTGCAAAGCTCATGCTGGCTCACGAGAGCAGCCAGAACAATGCTTCCCACATGCAGAAATGCACGGCAGAGCAGGAGGGAGCAGGGCAGCTGCTCTTTTGGAGTGTGTAGCTGCATCCTGTGACCAGGCCTGGGGGAACAGAGTTTTGGGGTCCTGGAGCAGTGCTGGGGGCTCTGGGCAGTGCTGTCCCCCCAGTCAGGGGCTCCTGCCTCCCCCCACCCCAGCACTGTCCCACCTGATGAGCAGAGGCACCCCCAGCCCTCCTGGCTGCTATCCAACATTTATGGAAATACGTTTGTGCTGCGTTGGAGATTCCTGGGCTCTGACCTTGATCGCCCTTTGTTCCTGTCAAAAATGTTCTGCCAAATCCTCTCTGAGATCTCATTTATTCCCAGCAGCTCCTTAACCCAGCGGGCACCCACCTCACCACTGACCCACAGCACACCTCTGCCCCCTCCCTGCTTTCCCCACATCCCCCGACCCCAGCCCCAGTGTGATCCCAGCCCAGCAGGACTCCCTGTGGATCCCTGGGAGCCTCAGCTGCTGCTTGTCCACACTGTAGCACTGCTGGGATGTTCACAGTGAGAAAAGCTATTCCCTTCCCAAGGAAAACATGGTTTTTTCCTCTTTGATTAGTTTTCCCTAATTACTCCCATTTCTCAGTGACAGTCACATCTCTCCTATTTTCTTTCCCTCCTGCCATTCCTCCTCTTTCCCATCTCTTCCCTTCCTTTTTTTCCCATAGGAAAAGAGAGATCAGTAGAGAAAAAAAAAAATCCATTGCAGTAAAAATGGTCTGTTTGTTTCTTGTCATCAACACACAAAAAAAACCACCTTCCCCAAACGTGTCAGCCCTGCCTCCTCCCCAGCCCTCCTGCCCCCCTTCCAGCAGTTCTTCACCCATCCCATCCTGTGCCATCTCTTTGCCTACTCTTGTCCATCCATACCTGCTTCCCTGCACCCCACTCAGGGATTGAAAACTCCCTTAACTTCTAAAAACTCATGGGTGGGGGGCAAAAAAGGGAAATAAAGTGACAGAAACAGCAGTGAAGTGCCATGACACGGAAATGTGGAGCTGGTCCACGGGCAGATGCGAGTGTGGAGAGTGGTGGTGAGGAGGGGGCTCTGCGTGGTGCTGCTGAAGGGATAAGGAAGCAGAAGTGATGCTGGATTTGGGGGTTCCCCATCAGGGCACAGCTTTGCTCAAACGAGGGTCTCCATCTGACAGCCCTTGGGTGGGCTGGAGCCTGGAGCAGGGGCTGGCACACAGCAAATCCACCCTCACTGCCCAGCTCCCGTCCTACCTTGGGATTTCTGTGCTGATTAAACTCCTCTGAGTTGGTCACCTGCACCATGGGAGCAGCAGGCGAGCCCTTGGGAGGTTTAATGTGATCTGAGGGTAATGTCAGGACATGCCAGGGCAGGAGACACACGGGGACACAACCTGCATCTGGATTTTCTTTATTCACTTCTGAGCTCTCAAGAAAAAATACCAGTCCTATGGCTCTTGGTGAGTCCTGGCTCATGTCTTATTAGCAGTTAGAGATTTGTTCATTTTTTTCTTTTGTGACTTAAAAATACCCTAAGGCTCAAGTTACATTTTTAGAGCAAAAGTCTGACCAATGTCTAAACATTTTACCATGAGTTGCTTGTTGTTTGTCGTTGTATTCAAACTAACAGACATGGCAACCAAGGCAGGAAATAGCTGTGTGAGCAAAAACCTGTGTGAGCAAAAACCTGTGTGAGCTCCAGCAAAGAGCAGCAGGGAGGAGAGAGGCTCCTGCTCCAGCATTTGCATGAGCAACGCTGGTCCTGGAACAAACCCAAAACCTCTGCACGCTGAGCCACCTCCTCCTGCTCTGTGCAGGCAAGGCTCACTCCCAGACTGGCCTTCCATCACTGCCTGGGCGAAATAATCCCTCTCCTTCTGCAAGTGTTGGCAAACAAGGCCCAGAATGGTTTGGGTTGGAAGGGACCTTAAAGATCATCTATCTCCAACCCCTTGCCACGGCAGGGACCCCTTCCCCTGTCCCAGGCTGCTCCAAGCCCCAATGTCCAGCCTGGCCTTGGGCACTGCCAGGGATCCAGGGGCAGCCACAGCTGCTCTGGGCACCCTGTGCCAGGGCCTCCCCACCCTCACAGGGAACAATTCCTTCCCAATATCCCATCCAGCCCTGCCCTCTGGCAGTGGGAAGCCATTCCCTGTGTCCTGTCCCTCCATCCCTTGTCCCCAGTCCCTCTCCAGCTCTCCTGGAGCCCCTGTAGGCACTGGAAGGTGCTCTTAGCTATTAACCATGTTTGAAATGTGCTTTCTCTCCAGGATTTTTCCATGCCCTCACGGTCCCAGCAGGAGCTGGGACTAAGGCTGGCATTGTGGGCTGCTGCTGGAGCAAAGGGGGACTCAGCTCCCCACCAAAAGGGCCAGAAGGTGTTACTTATCAGTGGCAGGATTTAATTCTGACCTAAAAGTGCAACACAGCTCCCTCCCTGATGCCTTTTCTGCCAGGACTTCTGCAGATGTGTCACAGCTCCGAGGGTTTCCAAAACTGAACAGTTTCAGTTCACTCTCAGCTGGGAAATGCAGGGTTCACTGGACTTTTATTTTCGTGGTAAGGGGCAAACAAATCTTAATCTCTCTATTCTACGTTTACAGCCCACTAAGTCCCCTTCTTATCTTCTCTGGCTCAGCCCTGATTTATCGTCACCACGCTGCATTTGTAAAACAGTACCATAAAGTAAGAAAGAGAACATTTCCCAAGGACTACTCCAAAATAAATTGTTTCAGACACAGAGAAGCTGCTTAATAAATCCCCCTCTTTTTTTTTTTTCTTTAGGTATTTTAGAAAGTGATTTATAAGTGCAATATTACCTCTCAAAAATGAGACAATCAACACAGGATAAAATTATCGTGTTATGAAAATAGGGGTCAGGCAAAGGGGCTGTGCTTTAAATTAAACCAGGGAAAAATATTTCAGCTGAAATTGACTCTTTCTGTCTCAGAAATGAATGTTTTAATCACCTAAGAACCTAAAAGGCAACACAGAGCCCTAAGTAATATTTAATTCCATAGAAATATGCCTCTGTTCAATATTGATGGGCAGAACATGATATTTCTCTTAAACACACTAACAATGAAACGCAGAGACTCATCAGGACTTCAGAAAGCCTTGGGATTTTCCTAGACTAAGAGATAATATCCCATTTAAATATTTAAATATCACTACCTTTCAGACCCTTATCTATTCAAGCAATCAACACCAAGCGTTCCCCAGCTAGGCAGGGCCAGGCTCCCAGCCATGCTCTTTAAGTAAAATTAACTCTGTTTGATATCAATGTCATTCAAAATCAATGATCTTAGAGAGAAACAATGCCGAAAACCAACCACGGGGCTAAAGCTGCTAAAGAGGAAAATGGTATCAAACAGCAGCAGTATTAACTCAATATCACAGTCAAAATCAAGTCACAACCTTTCCTCGGTGCTGCTGATGCAGAAGCATCGTAAGGTCTAGTTAGTCCTGGAGTTCCTGCCCAGAGCTTCACTTCACTTCATTATCCCAGCCCTGTTTATCCCTGCAGATGGGTCATTTGAAACTTTGCGAGGTATCCCCTTCCCAGGAGGCAGCAGGAGTTTGTGAGTGCAAGGAGGGATCCTGTTCCCCTGAAATCGATAGGACAGCTTTCCCTTCAGGGAGCATCCGTGCTGCTCCTGCTGGTGCCACCAGGGCCACCCTGGCAGTGGGGCAGGGGTGGCAGGGAGGAAGAGAAAGGACACAGGGCACTGGGGCTTTGGCTGGTCACCTCACCATGGGGATGGGGCACGTGCACTTGGCTTGGTTCAGGGAGGATGCTCCACAAAGCAGGGAAAAGACCCTCACCCAGATCCCGAGTGGTTAATGAGGCTCAGGAGGACACCAAACTAAGCATGAAACTGCCACCATGAGCACGGTGACCACACTCTTGATGCCTTATCCCTGTTCTTAAAATCAGAGCCAAACACGGTTAGAAGGGAAAAAGGGGTTTTTCCCTGGGTATTTATTTCAAGGATCCCTGGTGCACTCTGTCCAGGTGGAACACTCCCAACATGCACATCGAAATGCCCACCCCAAATGCACACCCACGATAGATCGGGTATAGAATTATAGGTGTTACAAATTAGCACATCTATCAAAGATTCCCCAATGAGTGAGGCCAAGTGAACCCCCCTCCCCAGGAACCCTCCCCTGGTCAGACCCATCTTTGAGTTTACAAAATGTGTCCAGAGAGGACCTTGGTGTCTGAGGCCTCCAAGATGTTCAGTCTCCTAACTCAACAAAACATCAAGTCTAGGAATGTAGGCTAAAAAGAAACACCAAGAATACAAAAGGCCACAAAGGCATACAAAAGAGGTATAACAGAAAAGGCAAAACATCATTATGGCATCACTCTCTGCCAACACAACCCGGCCTTGGTGGGCAGGACCAGCTCATCCCACCCCTCATGGCAAACCCCTCATCCCAACACCCTTCTCTGCCCAGCTGCCTCCTCGCTGGAAACACAGAGCAGCTTTGAGGAAAGGGAGAGAGAGGGGAAAGGCACTGACCGTGGGGAGCTGGCTGGAGAGGAGGTGCCCGTCCTGACTCAACATGTTGGAGACCATGATGGCCGGCAGGTCCATGTTCTGGTAGGGGTAGGCTGGGATCAGGCTGTTCGGAGGGAGGCTGTGGCACAGGGAGTGGTACCCAGCTTCGTGGTCCACCAGGTGCAGGAGGGACGGGTCGGGGAGGTTGGGAGGCGTTATGGGAGGGATCTCGTAGTCCTCGTTGTTCTCATTCTGGCTGTTGTACGTCTGAAACGTGAAAGAGACATTTTGCAACGTGTCACTGCCTTGCTGCTTCAGCAAAGGAAAAGGATTATTTCTCTAAGAAATACAGATTCCAGTGGAAGTGGGTTTGTTGTAACAGAAAAGGCATCTCCAGTCCTGCTCGCCAGGTTGTAACGAGGTAGGAGCCGGGGTGTGAGTGTGGCAGCTCTGCACCATCCATCAGGAACACACCATGGATCCACTCCAGGCATCCCCTTGCTCCCCTCTTCCACACTGCATCCCTACTCGTCTAAAGTCCCCAAAATCTCAACAGAAACTTCCACACCTGGAGCACAGCCATGGAAGGGCACGGCTGCTTCCTGGCAGCTGCTGCAGCCTTCCTAGGTCAAAGCCTCTCAGGGCACCCAGCTCAGCTTTCAACCTACAGCTGGTATTTTTAAGAGTTTTTGTGAGAGCTGTAGAAATAACAATTACTTGGGATCAAAATTCACAGAATAATGGAGCAGTTTGGGTTGCAGGGGATGTTAAAGCCCATCCAGTCCCACCCCTGCCATGGGCAGGGACACCTTCCACTATCCCGGGTTTCTCCAATCCCAGTCCAACCTGGCACCAGGGTTGGAGCAGCCACAGTTTCTCTGGGCAACCTGTGCCAGGGCCTCACCACCCTCACAGTGAAGTGTTTTCCCCTAATATCTAATCTAACCCTGCCCTCTGTCAGGTTAAAGCCATTCCCTCTTGTCCTAACTCCTGCTGAATCCTCAAAAACTCCAGCACAGAAGCTACAACCTGGGAGGGAGATTTGGAAACATGGCCATCACTTAAAAAAAAAAATCCTTTAAAGAAAGCCTGCATAACTTCACCACACATGGAGATTTGTCCTTCCTTATATTCCCTCCCAGATTTCATCTGGAAAAGCATTCCCTCACCTCCCTAATAACACTCCCTCGAGGTGACATGAACATGCAGGGATGTTGGAACTCTGTCTGCTCCCCATGTTTTCTCATGGCTTGTTTACTTCTAAGCATTCCCATTCATATAAAAAATGATATTGCACCTGTGCAATCATTTTGACTTCAGACAAAACCATTTTTTCTTCATAATATATGAATCTATCCAAAATTATTAATTACCAGCACAGAATATAATGAGTCTCTGGCAGAGGAGGCTTATTCTAAACATCTACTGTTTCACATATTATTATAGCATATGAAATTCTGATTAGCTCTTGTATTATACACATGCTAAAGCTAAATTTCCCAGATCACCTAGTTTCATGGTTGGATTTGGACTTAATACTTGATTTAAGAGCAAAACCCCAGATGTTAAAAAACCAGTTAAGCACTGTAGGCTTTAATAATCCATTGTCCCAGAGCTCACCCCTGGATTCGTGCTCTTCATCACCGCAGACTGAGGGGAGAAAGTCCTTAATGAAACAAAATAAAGCCTGTATCTAACTGGAGTGCAGAACTCAGTGGGAGAGGCAGCAGGGAGCAAGGAGGGATCTGTGGATTGGTGAAAGGGCACTGCCAGGGAGAACCATGGCTCTGTGGGGTGCCAGAGCAGGGGGTCACTCCTGCCTTGATGCCTTGAGTGGCTCCCTAGAAACAGAGACTAGACAGGGATAAGGGAATAAAGGTTGGTATTTATTTGAGAGGCCTTCAAAGGTGCACCCTGGGAGCCAAAGGCCACATCCAAAAATGGACCCCAAGATGGAC
>VZRO01006083.1:97095-121186 GCA_013397915.1 Daphoenositta chrysoptera
TTGGAGCAGCCTGGGACAGTGGAAGGTGTCCCTGCCATGGCAGGGGATTGGAATGAGATGATCTTTAAGGTCCCTTCCAACCCAAGCCATTTGATGATTCTGTGATCCAAGAGCAGGTTCTGCATGTCTGACCCAAACCTTCGTGTTTGCCGGAGATTCCCGCTGGCGGCAGGGAAACAGGAGCGTGACAGAAACAGGAGCATGACAGAAACACAAGAGACACCCTGGGCCGTGACAGCCCTGCACCAACTGTTACTGTTCGGGGGAAATTCAAGCCCAGCTCTTTTTCCAGCCAGCTTCTGTCTAATGTTATACAGGGAAGGCAGCGGGCTGAGGGGACGTACACAAGGCAGACAGAGAGATCCCATTTAATACCTCTCGTAGCTAGGTTTCCATTCGGGCTATGCTCCTCAAGGTACACTGATTCTTTCCCAGTTATTTAAGAGGATTTCACTCCATGCTTTACAGAAAGGGATTTAAATAAATCATCGCACAGCAAACTTGTTCCTCCAACTGGTTTATTTTGGTATCAGGTATATAAGCAAGTGGCTTTGCCGTACTTAACTAAATTATGTAAAACCCACTCAAAGTTTCCTAAAGCTCTCTTCAGAACTACGAGTCCCCTGTGTTGCTGCAGAGCAGCTCACCCAAGGGCTTTGAGGTGGTTTTGTACAGAGTGCCAAAGCCCGAGCGCCCTGCTCACCCCCAGGCACGTTTCTGCCTCTGTTCTATTCTACCCAGGGGGAAAAAAAAGAGAGAAAAGAAAAAAAGACCTGTTTAAATCACAAAGCTTTCCGAATAGCTACAGCATTTTGCAGACGTATCAAAATTACAATCAAAGCTGTACACAATCAAAATCAGATTAGACAATATCCAATCAACATAATCAGACTCGGCGCCTGCCAGCTTTCACGCCCTGTCGCTACCGAGCTTTCCAAAGCGAGCTGCCCTCACTCTATGTGTTTTAAATAGATGGTCAGAAAGATAAGGAAGGGGGATGGATGAGGCACACAGACACTCAGAAGGCTGGGAAAAGGGGTGATTTATTGTCACACGCAGCACGAGTTGATATGTCCACAAGGACACCTCTGTCCCCACAAGGAGTGGTCTCACTGCACAGAGCCGTCCCCATAACCCCTCCACAGCAACACCCAGTGCTCCTCTCCACCACTGTCTGGGCTCTGTGGCAGATTATATTTCCTATTCTTATGTTAATTTGAATTAAATTAAACAGCCAATTATACGTTCCAAGGATACATTACAAATTAGATTAGCGGGCTGGTCTGAAGCCATTCATCCCACCAGGACTCCGAGCAGCTCGTGCTGCTGAATGGCTGCCCATTTACTGTGCACAAAAAAAGATCTAGGATTTTCCACTGTCAAACAGATGACAGTTGTTGTGATTACACATTATTCCTCTTCAAATTAAACCACTGAAATCAGCTGAAACAACAAGTCTCTTCTTGCAGACCCTCTCGTGGTGGTGCTGCCGGGCAGATGCTGGGTGCTGCTTGGACAGGGAAGCCCTGCCTGCAGTGGGGTGGGGACACAGGGTGGAGCCAGGCCCTGGCAGGGGAGGGAGGCTGACCCTTCTCTGAGTCCCCCCCTTGCCTTCAGCCCCACAAATCCCCCTGTGCACCAGTTATAGGGGTTGTGTATGATCTAATAGCCCCAGGGTTATCACAGAACTGTAAAATAGTCTGGGAAGAGACCTGAAGGATCATCTCATGCCAACCCTTTTGCTGTGTGCAGGGACACCTTCCACTGTCCCAGGCTGCTCCAAGCCCCATCCAGGCTGGCCTTGGACACTTCCAGGATCCAGGGGCAGCCACAGCTGCTCTGGGCACCCTGTGCCAGGGCCTCCCCACCTCATAAACCTGGTTCTGCCCCATAATTCCACAGTGATGGCACAGGATGGCATTGCAGCAGGTACAGCCAACCTCCAACAGCAGCAAAATTGTATTTCAAAACAATTTTTCCATCTTGAAATCCAATTTTGAGCAGGGGTCCCTGCACTATCTCCATCCAGCTGCAGATTCAGGGTCAGGAGGTAGAGGACTGGGGAGGAGGTGATTTGGGGGGACTGCAATGGGGAGAAGGGCTCTGGTTCCTGGCAAGGTGACACCCAGGCCATGTTCAGGACCCAGAGGAGTCAGAACAAGTAACTGGCTGCTCCCTCCCAGCTCGCAGCACAGGGCTGGGGACACATTATTCAGAATCGTTTGAGAGGAAAGGCAGACTCACTGAACTTCTTGCAAGAGCAGGGGCTGCCCTGCAGAGCCAGACCCCTCTGCTGAGCTGCCAAAAGCACCTGCAGCTCTTGGAGACACCCCAGTGTGGTCTCCTGCCAGCGCTGCTCCCACCACAGGGACACCGTGCAGGATCTCCTGGACTGGCTGTACTCCCTGATGCTTTTCAGGAGACAGAGATGGACAGGAGGCATCCCAAATGCCCGGGGCCTGCAGGAGGAGGCTCTCAGGTGGGAGGCAGCTTTGGGGGCTGGTGTGTCGATGGCAGGCGGCTCCTCTGCTGCAAACACAGAGCACATCTGTGGGTTGTGGCCTGGTGGGCACAGTGACCCTGCTCACCCTCTGCCATGGGACTCAGAACAACCCCTGATGAAACTGCTGCTTCACCTTCTGCTCCTGTGCTCACCTCCTCCCGGGCTGTGAACAGAGCCAAGCCCCAGCAAGCTCCCACCAGCCATGCCATAAGAAACGCTCCCCGAGCCTGGGGGAGCATTCCCAGCAACCACAGCAAAGAGGAGGATGGGCCAAGGGACGTCCAGATGCCTCAGTGTCAAGCAGCTCTCAGGGACCAGCTGTGACTCAGCCAAAGCCATGACCAAGCCACGTTCTAAAAAACTCTACAAATTCTCATGCAGGTGATTCAGCAGGGAGCGACAAGTGCTGAGCATGTCTGTAAATGATGCCTTTAGCTTCCTCCTGCCTTTCCCCTCCTGGAAGGGCAAGAAAGCGCTGTCCTCCTTTACAAAACCCTCCACAGCCAGGCAGCACCATCTCTGCACTGCATGTTGGTATTAATCACAGAGGACACGACTTGACCAAGGACCTGCGAAACCATTCTCCTCCTCAGCAGCGTGGCAAATGTCCAGTGACCCCAATTCTCCACTGAGTCGTGTTCTGTGTGATTATCCGTGAGGATCCAGGAGCTGCAGCCAAGCATTGATTCAGAGAAATATGCTTCCCAGTGAGAAGGATAAAGATTTGTAGTATTATTGCAGGTAAATATTTGCCCTGTCAGAAAGCATTCAACAGTAAATATGAGCCTGAGAGGGAACATTTGTTCTTGGGAAGGTACAAGGAAATACGGAGGCTGGTGCAATCTATCCTGATGACACAAACCACCGTGGACTCTGTGCCATCCCTCACCTAACTGGGTTTTTCCTGAAGCTAATGCAAAAGCTCAGTGAACCTCCTGACACTTCAGAGATGAGATGGGTCTGAAGAGACCCAAACCAGCCTGGCAAGTCTGCAAAGTGAGGAAAACATTGATATTTGCGAGGCTGAGAGGTGCTACAGCTCGAGCTCCTGGTGTGCATAAGGAGCACACGGGGGTTATGGGGTGCCCACGAGCAGTGATGGCAATCATCCCAACCCCATCCCAGCAGGAACCCAACCCCAGGGCTGAGGGCAGTGTGCCAGGGAGAGCACTCTCCCACCAGCACCACACAGGGAAGGAGCTGCAGAGAAGCAGCCAGGTGGTTTTGGGGGCATCCCGATTTTCCCAGAGCTGGATGATGTGTCAGATGGAGTCAGGACACAGAAGCACGTGGATGGATGTGCCACACAGACACATTCCCTACTCCCTACACACATCTCAAAGATTTACCACGTGCCACTGGTCACAGCAACTGCAGGGAACGCCAGGCTCAGAGAACACCTTGAGCCACAGAAAGAGTCCAAACACAGGGAAAAAGGTAAAATGAAGCTTCCTGAAGACCAGCTGCCCATATTTCCTCAAAAGCCTCCGCTCTCTCCCCCTACACCCATTACTCACACAGGCAGGATCCTCTTTTCAAGAAGGGGATTTTGATACATTTTCCCAGCAAAGAAGCCAGAGGGGTTTTCTGCTCATCTCAAGGCACAGGGACAGAAACATCAGTTGAGGTGGCAGGAGAAAGTGGAAGTCACTTGGCCATTGCAAACTCCAGAGAAACGCTCTGGGGCCAGCAAGGGCAATGGATGGGTGCTCGCTGTGGGGTTTCCAGGAGGTTCCATCACCCCTCCTCCAGGCAGGGATGGCAGAGGGCTCCTGTTCACACCTGTGATTCCCAAAGCCCTGTGCCAAGAAGTGAAGCAGCGCTGATTTTCTGCGTCAGCAGCTCTGGGTCTTAGGAATGGAAATTGATTTGCCTCATCCTCGCACATGGAGCTCTGTGTGAATACCAGGGCCAATGAATTATGTGGGGAGAGGTGGATAAATACTGGAAAGAAGTATTTATTAACAGTCAGTCACATACAATCTACAAATTGTCTTTGAAGTGTTCCCAGCCCCTGCTACATTAATTTTCACATGCTCAGGTTTTTTACTAGGGGAATGCTGTTGAAAAGGGGAAAATGAGTTCTTGCATGAACAGAAATGTGCCCTGGAAGTGTCTGCACAATATTCAACAAGAGGTTGGGAGCACAGCAGAGCAGCAGGGAAGCTGTGGGAAAGTGGGCTCTTCCTCCCTCTCTGTGTGCTCCTCTTCCATATCCAGAGGAGCGGGATTTAAAATCACAGAATCACAGAATGGTTTGGGTTGGAAAGGACCTTAAAGATCATCTTATTCCAAACTCCCTACCACAGGCAGGGACACCTCCCACTGTCCCAGGCTGCTCCAAGCCCCATCCAACCTGGCCTTGGGCACTGCCAGGGATCCAGGGGCAGCCACAGCTGCTCTGGGCACCCTGTGCCAGGGCCTGCCCACCCTCACAGGGGAGAATTTCTTCCCAATATCCCATCTAGCCCTGCCCTCTGTCACGTTAAAGCCATTTCCCCTTGTCCTGTCATTCCATGACCTTGTCCCCAGTCCCTCTCCAGCTCTCCTGGATCCCCCTTAGGCCCTGGAAGGGGCTCTGAGGTCTCCCTGGAGCCTTCTCTCCTCCAGGCTGAACACCCCCAGCTCTCCCAGCCTGCCCCAAGAGCAAAGGTTTTTCTCTTCCAAAACCCCAAGCAAGTGTTGGTTGTCCCAGAGATGAAACCCACACCTCGCCCCTCCCTGTTTCTCCCCATTTCTCCCCTGCTGTGGACACTGCTCCGGTGCAGACTCTGCACAGCACCACAACTGCAGCACAAAGCCACTCCTGGCTCAGTCCCAGCTCTTCTGGATGGCTTCACCATGGAATCAGCTGGGTGTTTATGCCTTTCAACTTTACATGAGTGGACTTCTCCCCTCTCCTATAGATCCCATGCAGTCCTGGAGCTAGAGCTCTTCCCAAAGCCGAGCCTGCTGGGTGGTTTCAAGCAAATCTGACAGCTCAAAAAAGGTCTCTTTGCTACAGATTTTATCAAAATGTGTGTTTCATAAAACTGTGCACAGAGGGTCCTTAACATCCTTGCTTGTGCTAATGACCTTTGATGTCCTTGGGAAGTTGCCATGGTGGCAAAGGGAAGGCTGTGATGTGGTTCTGTGGTGCTCAGTGGGATGGGGCTGTGGAGGGAACAATATCCACAGGGAACAGAAAATCTCATTTACTTCCAAAATAAAAAAAAAATGTTTGGAGGCTTGCATCCAATTCTTCATTTTGGGGGGTTATTTTACATGCTGCCAAGGCCAGAAACAACATTCTCAGGACTCTCTGGCCTTGACCTGTCTGTTGTGTGGGTGGGAAATGAAGAACAAGGTAATGATTATTTATAATTATCTGAAGGATGAAAACTCCCTGAGATTCAGCCTGGGCATTCTGCTGCATCCCCTCCCATGGCACCACAAGCTCACAGACAGGTTTGATATTGTCCAAGCTGCTCTTGACCTGCATCACCACTTCACCAAAAAAAGCTAAAAATAATGGAGTTCTATGAACAATTTATAGCAAAAGAAATCAGCCTTATTGTAGGCTTTTAAAAAGGCTCCCAACTCTCTCTCTGCCTCAATTTTTTTTTTTTTTAATCAGTATCTTATCCAGAACTGGAATCCTGTCAAGAATAGTGGATAGCAGAGAACTATAACTTCTTATTATGTGTATAGTGATTTTATGAATTCAGTGGGGAATGAAATGCAATTTTGTCAGACTTGTCTGTGTTCATAATGACCAAGTCAAATTAATCATCGAGGATAATACTCCTGTGTCAGCCATTCAAGAGATTTTTTAATAGAATTTTTCTGATTCATGTCTTGCAGTACATCAGATCTGTAGTAATGCAGGCACTTCTAAAAATCAGTGCAATTATGGCTTCTTGTTGGCCTGTCATTTTCCTGGAATAAAAATGTCTCCGCAGAAGTCATATACTGTACATAAACCAAAATGGAAAACAAAAATATAGTTACAATTAGGCTTGATTTTTTCTAAAGATTTAATATCTTTTTGAGGCCATTATTTATAGGCAATACATAAAGCTCCAGAGCACGACGTGAAGATGGACGGGTTTATCACAACACAGACCAATTTTATCCTGGTTGTCATTCCTCCTTTGATTGCCCTGTGAGTTAGTGGCTTTTGCAGGCATGGAAATGACTATCCCATAGAACAAACAGGGGATAGGTAATGGGTTTGCAGTCAAATTATTGTGTTTATTAAAAATGTATCCAGGAAAGCCCACTCAGATCCCAAAGGGCTCTTGTTCAGGAAAATCTCTGGTTCAAGCAAAGGTTATGGTTTCCATAAAGGCGGAGATCCATGGAAGGGGCAGCAGGCAGGGGTATAGAAAGGATTAGGAATGCTGTGTTTATCCTCCTGAGGAAAGAGAGACAGACAGACCCCTAATTCCCCGGTGACACAGACAAAAATGAGTTTTGGAAGTAGATACCCCCAGGAATAAAGAGGAAGAAAAATGTAATCAGATATCTCAGCCTTCCCTGCTTTCACGGCAAGGCAGCAGCTGCCTGGCAGGAGCGGGCAGGGCAGGACCCTGCCAGAGCCCCACATGTCCCAGAGGGAGCTCCACACGAGCCTGCTGGCACAGATGTCCCTCCAGAACCACCTTCTCGTGCCACCAGGCACCTCCTCTGCACGGCAACACCGCGTCCCTGGGACACAGACCTTCCACTCCCAAACGGGCAGATCGTGGGGTCACGGGACAGCTGGGTCGGGAGGGACCTCAAAGCTCATCCAGTTCTACTCCCTGCCACAGGCAGGGACACCTTCCACTGGACCAGGCTGCTCCAAGCCCTGTCCAGATGGGGTATTAAGGCTCAATTCCTGCTGACAGCGTTTTCAGAAGAATTCAATATTGGTTTACACAAAATCAGCAACAACCAGGGCTCCTGAAAATGCTTTGTTGTGTCCCCACATGCAGGGCCAGGGCTGTGGGGCATGTTTGGTGCACAGTTCCTCCTGGATGACCCAGAGTAGCTCACTTCACCTATTTTTTCCTTACCTACCCACGCTGACAAGGGAACTGTTTCCTTTCACTCCGTGTTTTCATGGCTGTTCTTCCCCAGCCTCTCAGAGCCAACGTGGCAGCGCTCCAGGGAAAGCCAGGAGATGTGCAAGCTCTGCTCCACGTTGGCAAGGAGCAGCCTCTGTCATCTGTCTCACAGTCAGCCTCCTTAAAATTGTTTATAATGATTTTTGCCTGGTTTTAAAATGTATTAAAGGCACTGTACATCCAGTGAGACAGCAGCCAATGGGATCTAAAATTAAACTGACTAGGCCAGACAAATATAAATCCATTTCTTTTCTTTCCTAGGATCTTGTCTGGAAGTGAATACAAGGAATATCATATTCTACTCAAGAACATCGTGCATTTCAGGGAATTATTTGAGTACAGGTTTTACATAATTGCCTTTTTTGTCTCATGGCATACTGAACTTGCATAATGAGCTCAGTGCACTCACAGCAATCCATTGTTGGGCTGGATGGATTTGGTGGAGGGTGTTGAGCCCAGGGTGTGTTACACAATGGTGCATAATGCACTGTAAGCAGGTCAAGAGATAAGGCAGCCCAAAAACAGGCACAGGCAAGGAAGAATTAGCAAAAAGCATTCTAAGAAATTAATTCAACCTGGCTTCAGAAGGACCCAGAGCAGGAAGGAAACTACACTCTGTACCATGCTTGTTCTCTTTGAGATTTTGTCTTAGAAGTTTCTCCCTTGTGCTCCAAACTGAAGGAGTGGAGTTAAAGGATTAAACAGAGCCTTTGTGCCACGCTTTGCATGGATGATTTGTTTGCACTGCATTTTCCAGAGTTTCATCTCAAAAGACATGTCCTGCTCGTGGCACGTGGCATTCACAGCCGTCCTCTGCTCTGGGGCCTTGTGGTCTCCAGCAAGATCCCCCAGCAAAGCCACAACGGCAACGCAACCCATCTGCAATCCAGACGTTTTTTCCCCCAAATACACCCTGTTTGGGTTTTTTCCTCTCATCAGCAAAGGGACATTTTCCAAAGAAGGCCTGTGTGGCCCTCACCACCCAGGGCACACCAGGAGTGCTGTGGGCAAGCCACCAGAGACACCGCCAAGAGCACACCTGTGAAGGCAACACTGAGAGTCCCACACTCGAGATAAAGGGACAATGACAATTTTTTCCTAAATGCCCCACACTAGCCCTTGGTTTGCTCCCCTTGCACCATCTTCCCACACAGAACCAAAGCACTTAACCCCAGGCTCTGCTTTTAGTGGGGAGACTCCACAGCACTCGGGATGTTGGTCCTGCTCATGGTCCCAGTCCTGTGAAGGCAGAGCAAAGAGCAGTAACAGCTCTCGGTACCCTTCCCTTCGAAGTGTGGCTATCAGCCAGATTACATCACCCCCAACTGGGCCAGACCCAGAACTTTTGCTAAATTTCTTGTTATTTCCTGTACCAGCACCTTTGAAGCACAAAGCATCACCAAAAATCCACTCAGATTTGAGCCCTCACGCTTCCCAAGCCAGGCTTGGGACCCCAAAGCAAATTGACAACAGAACTGTAGATACTAAAAAATCAAAAAGTAATAAAGCCCAGCAGAAGCAGTGCTCCCCCCCCTCCCCATTACCCAGATTTGATGGGTGTGATTAGCACGAGGAAGGCAGGGATGTGGGGATGGCTTGCATAATGTGGTGCAATCTAGCACCTCCCCCAGGGTGCCCAGCTGCTGCAGAAGCAATTTCACAGCTCATCATCCATTATGAGATTAAAATAATTTTTTTTTTTCCTCCCGTGAAGTATTAATAAATTGTGCAGGCAGACCAGAGTTAGTGCCATTTACACAAATGGTACTGAATCACCCACCTAGTTATTTCTTAATAGATTGAGTATCTGTGTTCCTCCTTAGCCTGTAATTTAAAAACCTAAATACACAAACCTGTTTATTTGTCTCATCAGGCCCCGAGCCAGCACTTACTGAGCCTGGGGACAGTGGGACAAAGGCAGAGCTGCTGCCTCCCCTGGCCCTGCCCCAGCACTTTACAAGGGAAACAATAGCAAAAACATCCACATCGATCAATAGGAAAAGGGAAATGCACCACAGAAAAGGCCCGAGCCCACGTTGAAATCCCTCCCTTCTGGGGGCAAAACTCACTGAGGCATTGCTGATGTAATGCAGGTTCTTTGGTACAGGAGTGAAGATGTAAAGCTGTAGTCAGAGCACCACTAATGGCTCTTTGAACATCCCTGCTTTATTATGGTATCAGACGAAGAAGGCATGTTTAATGTTTAAACTTCCAACAACAAATGCCTTCAGCAAATACGTTTTATGTATTTATTCAGTGCTTCTTAAGCGCCTGTCGCCTCAGCAGCTGAGGTGCTGCTTACCTTTTCTTTATATTTATTTTATTAAAATTAAGGATGTACCACAGCTTTGTAAAATGCCGCATTCTTCCCTCCCTTCTCTGCTCTTTACCCCCAAGAGCAGCTTGAAATTCTTCACCCATCCATCCGCTGCCAAACATTTCAGGCTGCCAGGAAGTTGCCGAAATGGGGAGAGGAAATTAACTGAAATCACCAGCATGATAAATCAGCTTCCCACATTTTCCCAAAGACCCTCAGCTCCAGAATCTGGCTCCGGCAGGTGGGAGATGTGCCAAAGCCAAATACTTGTGAGTCAGCTCTGCCAAAGCAAACCCTGAGGTGGGGCGGAGAGAGCATCGACCCAATTCCAGTGGCAGTGATGGGTTCGGTTGGCCAGGGGAGGTCTGTGACAGATTCCCGTGGGATTGGGATGTCTCACTCCTTGCAGATCCTAAATACGCAGAACTCAGCAACGTGCCAGTCACAGAATCACAGAATAACAGAATCACCAAGGTCAGAAAAGACCTCCAAGATCATCAAGCCCAACCTTTGACTGACCATGGCCCCTGCACCCAGTACCCCCAGTCTGTGGGATGTCAAGGTAAGAGAAGGTGTGGCTGCCCCTGGAACCCTGGCAGTGCCCAAGGCCAGGCTGGACAGGGCTTGGAGCAGCCTGGGACAGTGGAAGGTGTCCCTGCCATGGCAGGGGTGGCACTGGATGGGCTTTAAGGTCCCTTCCCACCCAAAGCATTCCATGATAATCACACAGGATGTCTCTCTACCTCCTTCGCATTTACTGAGCTCCTGAGAGCCACAATTATGGTTCTTCCTCCACAACCACAGCTCCAAGAATTTTGTTCTTTTCCTCCCTTATCCGAAGCAGAAGCTGTCATGTCACAGGAGCACAAAGGTGCTGGGGCTGTTAGGGAAAGCAGGAAGCACCAAGAGACTCGTGACAGAACTGTGAGAACTGGAACATGGTGCATGGCCAAGTATCCAACTCCCCAGTGTAGGCGTGAAAATCTCAGCCTTAAGCCTCCAATATGTGAATTTCGGGAAACAAACAGATTTTATCTTTAACAATTTTAACAACTTTTTTTTTCTTTAATAAAACCAGGCTTATCTATGGTATCTAAAAAAAGGCAAGAACACACACATGGCTGTGAGAAGCTCATCTATGTCCTAAATCAGACACTCATCAAATTCCTTCTAAAAGCATTAAGCAAACTGGACAAAATGAGCAGTGAGAGTAGGAACCATCCTTTCAGGTGAAGGCAAAAAGGAAAACCACCACATTAATAATCAAAATAGCAATGTTTCCCCAAAGAAATGACAGCTGTCCATCTAGAAGGACAGCCAGGGCATCAATCTGCTGCTCCCAGCCTGAAGCCTTTATCAGGGACCAGCTCCAGCGCTGGCACTGGCAGCTCTAGAGGCCATGGACAACATTTGTGGACACAGGGAGTGGCCTTGCAGAGGAAAAGAAGGTGCAAGAGGGCTCACATCAGCACCAGCCCAACCTTCATCACACGACCACAAGGCCCAACCCAACACACAAGGCATGAGGTGGGAAGAGAAAACCAGCCCCAGCTCTCCAGAGGCCAAAGCAATGAAACCCTCCATTCATTGAGCAGCTGGAGAGTTTTTTATCTTATTTTCACTGGTTTAGACACACACCAGGTAGAACCTGAACTGTTCCAAGGGGAACAAGCAGAAGCGGAAGAGTCAAAATGAGAGGCAGAGATGCTGATGGAGAGGAGGGGGAGGCTCTGAGCAAAACAGGGCTGCACATAACAAAGCCAAAACATCAACCCCGTGGTAAAAATTCTCATTTTCCCACTGTACTCAAGGGTTGCAGCTGCTATCTGTCAAATCCAAGCCCACACAAGGCCTAGATATTTCCATAAACTGGGATGACTCAGAGCCAAGTGCTTCTATTGCCAATTCTAGTACCAAACTGGGCACCTCGAGTCCCACTTGGTGTTACCAAAAAGCATCAACCCAGTCTGACCCCAAATACAATCAAAATGGGACAGATCCTTCTGAGGAAAATTACTAGAGAAGTAATGTCTGCAAGCTGAGCTGCATCAGCTTTCACCACTTCTCTTCCCTTCCCTATTCTTGATAGCAAATAACAGGAATCACTTTCCAGACTGAAACAGAGGGAGAAAGAAGTCAGAAATCAAGGATTGCATGGACAAAAGGAGAGGAAAGCAGATGTCTCTAACAGGGATATTGCAGCACTCCTCGATACAGAAGTCTGGAAATCAGGGCAGGCAGAATTCCACTGCATGTTCCACTCGCGGTGTTTCAAAAATTAAACAGCGTCACATGAGCTGCTCAGAGCACTCCAGTGTTTCCTGCACTTTACAGAGCAGCTTTCCTTTATTATTTCACTTTTTTTTTTTGATCACCAGCATCTCTTCCTGAGCACGGTCAGATCATTCCTGAAGTTGCATTCAAGTGCCCAGTACCTTGCTCTCCATACTCCAGCGTGGGTTCCCAGGCTTGCAGCACCCTCACTTGTACCCAAAAACATGACCTGCTGCTACCTGGTGCCCCATCTACTTGCAGAAGTGATGGGCATCATCCTCCAGCTGGATCCAGGCTGGAAACAAGCACCTTTTGGGTATTTGCCTCCAAAATGCACTAGGAATTCACAAAGCCTGGGAAAAAAAGCTTCTCAAGAGAAAAGCAGCTCCCCTGGGGAGCCTGAGCCCTCAGCGCCACGTAGGTGTGTGGTTTTGTTTAGAAGTCATCTGGAATTCTTAAAATACATTTGCTAAATTGTCTTCCAGAGACTGATGGCTTTTCTTTTTTTTTTTTTTCCCTCGTTAATAAACTTTCAGGGGTATCTTTATTGTTATGTCTAATTTTAGCGAAAACTAACATTTCCTGAGATTCAATTTCTCTCATAATTGTTGGAAGGAAACTAAACTGTCTGCTGTAAACATTCACTGTATTGTGTGAAAAGTATCTTTATTACAGCCCACTGGGAATACTAATAAAATTCCTAATCCTAGCCCTTCCTCACTTTTTTTTTAGAGCTCACTCTTTTCTCTTATATACCCATTAGTGTCAGTTCAAACATTCTGCGGGCGAGATATGAGAACTTAAAATATATTATTTAACAATCAAGGGTGGAATAAAGACTTGTGAGCAGTAAGATCCTTTCTGCCTTCCCTTTCGATGCTTTCTATTATAGAAAATGAGGATGGCTATTCCATTTGTCTGCGTTCGTGCTCAGAGTTGATGTAAAAAATCTCATTAGTTTAGTCTGACATATATTCAATACAGTCTATGTACATATTTTTTTACATTCTATTCTACAGCTGCAAAATGATACTAAATTTCATCAGATTGGAATGAAAACTGTGGTCTTGGAACATTTCCCTTTAAGGGTCTTATATTTATTCAGAATTCATGAATCATTTTCCAGTAATACAACTATAATTATTCTTAAAGTGTTATGTTTGAAGGTTTAATATGAAATACTTGCAAAAAGCTCTTTTTCACTTTGATAGTTTGTAATCTTCATGGTAATCAGATCAGTTAGCTCCTTCCCACAGCAGCCAGGAAAATACAATTTAATATGAATCTCATACTCTTCACTCATGTTTTAATTAAAGTAATAAAAGCCAAGTCATATTTTGCCCTTTCCAGTGTACACAGATGTATATACCTGAGCTAGACAGCATCAGAGCTGGCACTTTTGATGGCAGCTGGTGGATTTGCTAGTTCGAGATAAATTTAATTCAGGCTGGCTCAGAGGCTGCTGGTCACGGCATGGTGTCAGTGGTGGGTGAGACCCAGCACAGCCCTTGGCAGAGGAGCCAAACGGGTGATGGGAGCGTGGAGCAGAGGTGGAGCTCGTGGAGCTGCTGGGACAGCCATCCTTCAGCTGGGAAAGCTTTCCAACTGATTTGTGGTTCCCACCACGGCTCTGAGCAGCCTGGCCTGGTGTGTCACCTGAGGGGGACAGATCTAAGCCCTCCCCAAAGCAGCAGACCCACAAGGACTGGTGGTGTTCTCTGCCCAGCCAGCTCAGGTCCCCTCTCTGCCCAGCCGCAGGAGCGAGGAGAGGTGGGAGCGAACGCCTGGCTCTGAGCAAGGGCAGCTGGATGGCTGCACTTGGGGTACACAGCCCCCATCGTCCCCCAGGGCCTGCAGAGCCCTGATATCATGGAATCATTCCGGCTGGAAAAGCTCTCCAATATCACCAAGTCCAACCTGTGACCAATCCCCACCCCGAGCACTGAGTGCCACGGCCAGGTGTTCCTTGGACACCTTCAGGGATGGGGACTCCAAACCTCCCTGGGCAGCCCACTCCAACATCTGACAACTGTTTCAGTGAAGAAATTCCTCCTGATATCCAATTTAAATCTCCCATGGCACAATATGAGGCCATTTTCTCTTGTTCTATTGATATTTGCCTGGAAGAGCCCGACCCCCCCAGCTGCCCCCTCCTGTCAGGGACTTGTGCAGAGCCACAAGGTCCCCCCTGAGCCTCCTTTTCTCCAGGCTGAGCCCCTTTCCCAGCTCCCTCAGCCCCTCCTGGGGCTCCAGCCCCTTCCCAGCTCCGTTCCCATCCCTGGACACTCCAGCCCCTCAGTGCCTTTGTTGTTGTGAGTGGCCCAGAACTGGACACAGCACTCGAGTGCCAGCACAGGGGACAGTCACTTCCCTAATCCTGCTGGCCACTCTATTTTGGGTACAGATGCTCTGCTGATGGTTCTGCCCTGATGGGGCTGGAAAGGAGCCCAACCCTGCCCGTGCCTAGGGCAGCCTCAGAGCTGACACAGAGCAAAGGGCTCGTTCTGTCCTCAGCCAAGGCAACAGAGGGGCTTTCCTTTCTGCCCAGGCCTTCATCCAAATGCTGAAGTGGAAAATAGCATTTTCCTGCTGGAAGTAAGTGGCTCCTCAGTTAATCACCGTGTTGTGACAGCAGACCCAAACACCAGCTCGGGCTGGGTCTCCGATGAGGAGGGAAGAAGTAATCAATCAGTTGGGAAAGGAAATCCCAAGAGCAACAGGCTGGGTATTTTCTTTCCTACTGCTGTGGCCCATGGAGCTGCATTTCCACAAATAAACCGAATTTTCCAGAGTGACTCCCCAGAGGTCCATTAGAGAAGCAAACCACCCTCTGCAGGAGCCAAACCCAGCCCCCCAACAGGACACAGGGGGAAGTCCTTGCCCATCCCAGCTCCCCGAGAGCGATGGGGCTGCGCTGCCAGAGCTCGGGGTGCACCCCTGGCAGGCACAGACGTGGCTCCCTCACGCTGTGTTGCAGAGGGGAATTTGGGAGACTCCAGGTGAGGAATTAGCTCAGCACAAGGAGCTGGAGGATCCGAAGGCACAAACAGCTTGTGGATAAAAGCTCTGGGATTGCCTTTGGCTGAAGTGGCTGCCACCACTCAAGGCCAGCCCGGGAGCAGCAGGAGCTGAGCAGAGGGGCCCTGGTGAGGGTTTAGAGCACACATAAGCACCGTATTAACCTGAGAGCTGTGCTTTACAGGGGATCTGCTCCTTCCAGAGCTGCTCCAGGTTGTCCCCTGGGCAGGTCTCCACCCTGCCCTGGGCCATGCTGACCATCAAAGGCTCTCCTTACACCATGTGCAGTCCCTTTACAGCAGTGCTGCGCACATGGAAAACCCTTGATAAAGTGACACTTTCTCAGCTAAAGCACACCACCTTCCTCTATCATTTGCTGCTCTTTTATGAGCCATTGGCTTTACAAGCCCTGCAACATTGCTGGGCAGCCAGGCCGTGTGTCCCCATGCCACTGGAGTCACCCTGCACACCAGCAGATCCCGTTCAGCCTGACTGGACCTCAGCTGTGCCCCATGGTGCTCTGAAGCAGTCCCAGTTACTCCATCTCCTTCAACCTCCAGCACACAGGGAGCATTTCTGGGATCTGGGATACACCTCTCCTTCAGCCCCACTGGTGGGCATGATGGCATTTCAGCACCAAGGACCACCCATGTCCAGTCCTCTATCAGAACTCATCTTGGTATCAGTATTTTCTATATGTAAACCTTCAGATCAAGGTGCAGCAGCAGCAAAGGCTGTTTCTCTGGGGGATGGACATTGTCCTGCTGCTGCTTTTCTGCCAGCCCCCAGGTTCCCACCACCTCCCCAGCTGCAGCTCTGCTGCCTCCAGCCCTGGGCCAATCTCCTGCACAGATTGGATTTTTATTATTAATTTTTAAATGTTTCACTGTTTACAGACTTTTTCACTGCAAAAGAAATCTCAGATCTGGCTGAAGATCCTCAGGCACGTTTTGATCCCACACCTCACAGAACAAGGGCTACACAAGCAGATGTGCTGCTTAATACAGACACTCTTTAGCACTGGGTCAAAAACATTCTCTGAGCTGATTCATATCCCGGAAAACCTTGGAAAGTCATGGAAAAGACAAGGAAAGGTAACTGCTGGGACTAGCCAGAGCTGGCTGTGGTCTCCAGGGAGACCTTGGAGAGTGGTGGGTGCTGTGTTTCAATAATTTAAATAAAAATTTAAATTTAATAATAGTGTTTTAATAAACACAATAATTTGTGCCCAGCCCTCAGGTGTGTATTCCAGTGCACCTGAGCATCTCCTTCTCCCTCCTGCCTCTGCCCCTAGACCTAAACCTACCAGCAATCTCCTTGATGAAATATCTACACATGAAATTCAACCACCACAACAGTTCCAGTTTCCCATCCCTACCAGATGCTCTGTGCCATCTGACAGGTGCCTTCAGCTGTTCAAGATGCTATTTCTTTTTCCCTTTTTTCCCCAGAGTGAATGCAATAGAAGCAGAGACCATCCATTTTGGTCTAGGAATGGCTCAGTTGCATTAGTTTTTCACTCTGGGATGCTTGGTGGCTGTTTTTCAAACTCCCTATTGCTAAAACCTAGGAGTCCCTTGAGACCAAAGGTTAAAGATGATGTTCATTCTGCTTGTAATACCAAGGGTTTTTTTATTATATTATTCAAACACTATAGCCAGCCTTGCACCAGCAGTAAAACCTTCTCTTGCTATGACTAAGCTGCAGGAATCACTTCCTGACTGCACCTTTCAAAAATTTCACTGTCACACAGGAGTTCATGCAAAATTCACAAGCCTGGATCATCAGCTGTAGTTGTGCTCAACTCCCAAACCCCGCCTGGAAGGGTTTCCATTAGCTGCTGATTATAATAAATGACATGTAACACTCTATTGTTCATTCTAAAATAGTACATGAGATTCTTCCTGAATCGTCTGCTGAGAAAGGCATTTAGTATCTATCAATGTCTCCCCTCTATTTTTTTTCTCCTCCAGCACAACATATGAAATTATACAGTATTACTCAAAGAACAGCAGGGAAAGAGCAAAATCTGTATCTTAGCATGGGGGCCTGCAGTGCACACTCCCAAACTCTGTGTAATCCTCTTTCAACTCTGAGTCTATACAAACCTCTCTCTTCTCTTCACTAGGGCTCTTTTATACACATGTATCTGTGTGTCCTTGCAGTATTTGCAATATATCGCTGTAAAGGGACTGGGGAGTCATCAGCTATTTATTTTCTGGTGTGCTCTGCCCCTGTTGGGGCCAGTTCCAGGCTTCAAGAATACAGATTATTTGCAGATTGGAAGAGACCAAGATTCTGCACAGGCACAAGAGAGTAAAGACCATAAGACAGCTGGAGATTCAGGAGCACCAGAGCTCTTCGTGCCACCCTTAAAAAAGGAGGGAATATTGCCCCTTTTTTAAACCCTTCACTTAATATAAGTGACTTTCTTTAACACTGACCAACATCTGGTACCATCTGCTCCTGTGATGCACAGATCAAGCCAAAAATCAACAGAATATGGAGACCCCAAACCCTGTCTCCTCAGTTATTCACTCGGAGTGGTGAAACACTGGCACAGGTTGCCCAGAGAAGCTGTGGATGTCCCATCCCTGGGGACATCCAAGGTCAGCTTGGACAGGGCCCTGAGCAGCCTGATCTGATTGGAGATGTCCCTGCTCCTTGCAGAGGGTTTGAATTACATGACTTTTCAGGGTGCCTTCCATCCCAATCCATTCTGTGACTCCGTGAAAGTTAAAACAAGTTTTTCCATGTGCAAAAGATTAATTAGAAACACCAAAGTTCATTAGGGGACTTGAGTGGAAATTGCACAAACAACAACCTCACCATGGGCTCTAATTTCCTGTGCAGACCTCACTACAGGACTCAAGAGAAGGACCACCCTAAGGCATTGCTCAGCCCCCTGTGTGATCTCCTGGGCTCTTCCTGCCTTTCTCCTGGAGCAACCCTGGGTTCAAGGCAGTGGCTGTGGTGACCATGAGCAACCTGCTGCACTTTATGGGACAAACCAAGTGCAGGAAACCCCTCCAAATTCACTCATCTGGTAGGTCAGGGGCCAGCTGCCACGAGAACATCTCACACCCGAGCAATTGCGTGTTGTTGCTTCACTGTCAGTGCCAGAGCAGCCCCACCCCTGATGGACAGCAAACCAGAGTCCACCTTGGTTCTGTTTTACAGCTTCCTACTCTGGAGGAAGGAGCAGGAATGAGGGCAGGGTGACCCACAGCTTCATTAGCAGCACCCAATCACCCTCACTTTGCCCAGGGCTCTGCGGCCACTTCAGTGACTCTGTTCTGGCCCCATGATCTCCAGCAGGGATGGGGAACCCCTGCACTCCCATGGGTCTGCCCCAGCCCCAGGTTTATTTTATCAAGTGTTGACATTTTGCTGCGATTCAGTCAAGATTGGTGGGAGGACAACACGTCTGCCAGTATTATGACAAGGTTTGAAGGCATATTTTATAGCAGAGGCTGCCAAGACGAGCTCTGTCTCGTCTGGAGCGTTAGCAGAACATGAGGAAGGTATCCATAGCTTCCCACACATCATTAATTTCTAATTATCCTATCCTTGCTTTCTGCATTATCACTTATTTACCAAACACAGCTTTATTGGATCGCCCAGTTCCTTATAACCAGCAAAGCCATTGTTATGTTAAAACCAATGTTCTAAATGTTATTTATTATTTGATAAACCTTGTGTAACCCTGAATGAGGACATTAAACGGCAAGAACACTACTTCAAAATCCCATTTTAAATAAGTCACCAAGACAGCTGTGCCTTTATAAAACACATTAGAGTGGCACTCAGAGCACATATGGCTCAGGGATATATACAAATTATACAATTTCTGTCATTCGATCAAATAAGAGGGACGTTTTGACCCCAGAAATGAGTCAAATGTAAGTTGTAATTCCAGCCCCACCGGAGGCCCCAGCAGTAATGGATCCTGACGGCTGATCAAAGAGCCCTGACCATTTGACCCACCAGATCAGCGACTCACTGTATCTATTATGGCTAATACAGACCCCAGCTCGGAGATATATGGAGGCAGGGAGATAAAGGGCAATAGATACAGTAGATAAATGTTGATTTATAGACATCCAGGCACGTGGAACATCCACAGATGGACCCCACGTGTGCGGGAAGGGCCGGCCGTGGCTGACCCCACACGGGTTTGTACAGGAGCAGGGCTGGACATGGATGCTGTGGATGTGTGTGCACATGACAAATATCATCTCTCTTAACTGCACCTCCCTCGGGGTGCCAGCAAAACCCCTGCACCCAGCGGGGCTCCCCGCTTCACACACAGCCAGGGAAAATCCACCTTCTATCTTACACATATCCTGCCCCACAGCAGCACATCCCTGCCCATGGATCTGCTTTCCGGGCAGTGTAAGTGTAAACAGCCCCATCCACAAGTTACCCAGGCTCACCCTAATGCCCAGAGCCCAAATTAAAGCCCCTTGTGCTGCTCTATGTATCAGGTGAGACACCTGATGGCATCTGCAGCAGGTGTCTCACCAGCATTGGGTGAAATCCTGCCTTTTTCAGTCATAGAATCCAGAATGGATGGGTGGGAAGGGACCTTAAAGCCCATCCCATTTCCACTATCCCAGGTTGCTCCAAGCCCCATCCAGCCTGGCCTTGGACACTTCCAGGGATCCAGGGGCAGCCACAGCTTCTCCAGGCATTCTGCTTTTCCAGTTGGAGAATCCTGGAATGGTTTGGATTGGATCTTAAAGACCATCCAGTCCCACACTCCTGCCATGGGCAGGGACACCTTCCACTAGACCAGGCTGCTCAGTGCTGCTGTGCAAACCTGGCAGCCAGGACCTGGCATTTTTGGTACACAGATGGGCAGCATGAGCCTGCCAGCACCAGCAACACACAGCAATAGCATCAGGAGGAGGAAATGATGTGCAAATAACTTTGTCAATTTAACTCTCCTATTTTCAATTGAACTCACAAGTTTTCAACACTTGCCAGTAAAGCAGTGGGTCCTGTCTTTGCCCTCACTTCCAAAAGCAAAGAGCTGCTGATGCAGCTCTCCCTGGCCTGAACAAACCACACTGGTGTTGAACAGCCTTTCCATGAGGAGTCACACAAATTAACTTGTTGGGACAGGAACGGGCTGGTTGCTCAGCTGGAACAAGCCACACACTGAAATCTCCTGGGATCAGGCAGAGCACAGGATCCAAACTGTCCAGTGATAAATAATCAGCTTTTTCCTCCTTCAAGCTGCCTGGTGCCCTGCCAGCAGCCAGAGGTGTTCATGGAGGGAGGGGAAATGCAGCAAACACCCCTCCCTAAGGCTTTCCATAATGTCCCCACACTGACCAGGCACAGTCACACCCCTGCTCTCACAAGCCAAGGGACAGCAGTCCCCAAAGCCATGCCAGGGCCTGGCAGTCCCCACGACCTCATCACATCACCCCCAGCTCCCTGGCACGGCAGCTCCTGCATTTCTTCACCCAGATGGTGATACCTCTCACAGTCGTAGTTAACCCATGTTTCTAAAGCACCCGTGGACTCTTCCTGTAAGTGCAAAAGTCTCATTGCCAAATAAAACCAACCTCATTCCTGTCCTGGTATTTCCCAACCTTTCCCTTTCCTGGTGTTACTCTCCTTATCACAAGGCCTTAATAAATATCTTTTCCTACTGATTTTGCAGGTGTTTCTATTTCTTTTACCAGCACCATTGCATTTTTACTCATCTTTCAGAGCACTTCCTATCTGTGTATTCCTTGGGATTTTTTGCATTACTTAATTCTTTGCCTTTGTTTGGGGAGGGGGGGTGGGAAAGAAAGAAGGAAAATTGACAGGGGTGAGGAATGATGCTCTGCTGACTCCATGAGACACAAGAGATACCTCACTCATCTCGGGGGTCAAATGTCCGTGATGGTTTGATCAGATGTCAGCTTGCATTTATACTCTGGCCTCTGTTGGAGGTTGAATTACATTTCACATTTGACTCACTTCTGGGGTCAAATGTCCCTCCTATTTGATGGAACAAGAGGAATTCTTTTCCCCAAGCAGGTTGTGCTGGCGTGAGCTGTCAGTGCTCTCATTATGTTTTAGGCTCCTTTATTTCTGCATTTTGTCCTCAGCTGAGTCCAACCCCTCTGGGATGACAAGAGCTGCAGCCAGGGCACAAAAGCCATCCCAGCGAGGAAGATGAAGGGAAGGAGCAGCTCACCTGGCTTCCACATGCTTTGGGTGGTGTTTAGTGGGGGTTTTAGAAGGGTTTTTTTTCATAGGGTTTTGTTTCTTCTTTCCCCCAAAGCTGGCAGCTGGGCAGGGAGTAATGAAGGAGAGACAAGTGAACCCTGATCCTGGCTTTGCCAGACTCCTGCCGTGAGAAACTGCAGAAACCTAGAGAAGTTTGGGCTGGAAGGGACCTTAAACCTCATCTCGTCCCATCCCTGCCATGGCAGGGACACCTTCCACTGTCCCAGGCTGCTCCAAGCCCCATCCAGCCTGGCCTTGGGCACTGCCAGGGATCCAGGGGCAGTCTCAGTTGCTCTGGGCACCCTGTGCCAGGGCCTCCCCACCCTCACAGGGAACAATTCCTCCCCAATATCCCATCTATCCCTTCCCTCTGGCAGTGGGAAGCCATTCCCTGTGTCCTGTCCCTCCATCCCTTGTCCCCAGTCCCTCTCCAGCTCCCCTGGAGCCCCTTTAGGCACTGGCAGGGACTCTAACCCTCCCTGGAGCCTTCTGTCCCCCGGGCTGAACAGAACTTCCTTAGGATCAAAAACCAGAGAAGGAGCTGAGACAAAGCTGCTGTCAGGGAGCTGCAGGATCATGATGGAGAAAAAACCCCAACCCAGCAAGCTCATCTCTTGCAGTGTGATGGTTCCAGCCCTGAGTCTGTAAGATTTGCCTTTGTCCTGATGGAACCCAAGGGCTGGTGGATGTCCCACATGAGCTCTAAAGGTATCTGGTGGCTCAGCAGCCTCTGAGGTGAGATTGTGAACCCCCCCTCCTGCTGTTTAATGTACTCCTTTGGGTTACAACAGGTGCAGCAAACAATAAAAAGCCATCTGGAACCCCCATTTAAATAACAGAGTTGTGTCATTAGTACTGAGGTCATGGTTGGGGCTGTAAAACCAGCAAACAAGAGCTGCTGTGCAGGTAAATAATGGGGATGATGCACGAAGGAGGGTGAGGAGGAAGCTGCTCCCCATCCTCCTCGGCCAAAGCTCGTGCTGGGTGTGAACCCCTACTGACATCCCTGCAGGGCATGAACTGGGATCCTCACCTTCCCTTCCAGTCACTCCTGCCATGCCAGATGAGGTTATGGGGAGTCACTGCAGCCTCCCACAGAGCCCCCATGCCACCCTGCACCCTTGTGCTCCTTGGTCCCACTCCCAGCTCCTCTCTGTCCCACACCAGCACAGGGAGGGAACTGAGGGTGCAAAACAAGGCAGACTTCCCCATTTATCTCTCCTGTAGTGCTTTTGGTGGTGCAGAAAGCAGCAGCACAGCCTCTGTGCACAAAGCCATCCCTGCGTGGGGGGTTCCTGCTCTCCTCTGCCGAGAGAAAGAGCCCTCCTCCCTTTCCATCCTTAGATGCTACTCCAAAATAGGAAATAAAGGTCAGCAAGTAAACAGAGAACAAATGAAGAGTAAACTCCTGTTGCCCAGGCTACAGGGATCTGAGCTGGCTTGGTTGATCCCTCTCTGGGATCACACTCAGTACATGAATCCTCCAGCACATGATAATCCCTGCTTTCCTCTGGAAGCCAACCCTCCTCCTTGAGGTGCAGCACACCATTCCCAACCCCACGGCATCCCTTCTGACTGAAACGGGATGAGATAGGTGCTAAGAAGGAAACAAAAATGGTTCATGCTGCCCAAATCCAGCCTGATCCTGCAGGCACATCATGGCCAGGGACTGTGGCTGGTCCCTGTGCCAGCAGTGCCAGCCCTTCCCTGTGAGGCTGTCAAATCCTTGTCCCTTGGGGGTTTTTAAAGGCAAAGTATCTACAACAACTGCCCTGTGAGCTTCCACCACTTGTGGCTCTGCACAGCCTGGCAGGGACAGGGCTGACCCCGGGTTGGGGCACCTCGGGATCACCCCCTTCCTGCCCGTGTTTACTCACCCTCTGGCAATTCCTGGCTCTAATGATCAGCCCCACACCATTGTTGGCTGAACACCTATTTGTTTCTGCTGAATCACTCAATAGCACAAAGTTTGCTGTTCCTTCCCCACCCTGGAAATCCTCCTCACTCAAGAACAACCTCTCCCCACACCACAGTGGGGACAGCTTCCAGTGCCAGCTTCCAGAGCCAAGGCAAGAACTACCCTCCTGAGCAACGAGCCAGTGCAGTGCCACGCTCTCCAAGGAGGCAAACTACAGGATTTCATCCCATTCCCAGTGTAATATGGACAGAGTTTAACCCCTGCTGCTATTGGAGCACCAGGCCTCACTCACTAGCCTTGTAATCCACAGTGATGTCCCAAACCCCAGGGGCACTCTGTGTGTCTGTGGTCAACAAAACAGCCCAACACAACCAAAACTGGGGTGCTGGAATGTATCAGCAAGGAACTGTCACCTTCCCTCACAAGGCTGCATGTGATGAGATGCTTCCTGCCGAGGGTGCAGCACCTCTAACCATGCCAGGCCACCACTGGGGGATGCATAGGGGAGCACTGTGGACCCCAGCTCCTGACTTAGCTGTGTCTCTAAACCAGATTTTCCCCCTGATGAGGGAGTGATTCTAAAGAAACTTTCAGCACTCTCTGCTTTAAGATAGTTTAAGTCTTATCAGAGAAGTAAGGTCACTGGCATGACCCAGACACAGCACACAACAGAGAAGTGCAGCAGAATGCTTGCTTATCAAGATAACATGGTCTTCTTAAAGGTAAATCATCCAATTAAA
>VZRO01006083.1:121282-132195 GCA_013397915.1 Daphoenositta chrysoptera
ATGGATAAAGGTCAAAGACAGTGTTGTCCAGGGGGGTAGAACCCTTCAAAACAGGCAGGGAAATATTCTCTGCTTTCAGGATTCCCACAGAGCACCTCTCATCTCCAGGGCAGCGGGACAGAAAAGCATGTGCTGGAGTCCTCCTGTCCCAGCAGGACCTAAGCATGAGCTTAACTTCCTATAATCACAGAACTGGGTTGGAAGATCACCTTAAAGATCACGTTCCAACCCATATACAGGTTTGGGGCCCCACTCCATGTCTTCTCCATGTGTATCTAAGCCCAGAGAAGGCTCAGGCACCTGCAAGACATGAGCACTTCTATTCTGGTCCCCCACACATGGGTTTCTAGCTCCAAAACAGGAACCCTTTGATTCCTTTTTCTCCCCTAACTGTTAATCTATTTAGCCACAGGAAATACTCCACATGAGGAAAGGAGACACCTGAACTACACACAATACTTGGAAACTTCACTGCGTCCACAAACACCAAATGCACCTTCATTTTGGGTGAGGGATGCTGAGGCTGAGCTTTTCAGCAGAGCTTTTCAGCAGAGCTTTTCAGCAGAGCCAGGCTCCGGTGACAGGCAGCACCTGCATGGAAGTGCATCCCACTCCCTCTACCAAGTGCATCCACAGCTCCTCAGCAGCAGCTGGGCTCTGACCTCCTCCATGGACACTCCTAATGTCCTAGGAGGGCAGATTCACAGACCTCCTAGAATTTGTGTTTGGGCATAGCCTAAGTCCCCTAAAAATCTCACCCCAGCAAAACAACACTTACCTGATTGGCCGATAGAAACTCCTGGGCGTTGTCGTTCATCCCCATGTACATGTTCTCCCCATCAAACTAGAAAGGCAAAAGAAAGAGTTAATGAAATGCCATCTGCACACCACGCTCCTGTGCATCCCAAAGGCCTTCCTGGCTCTTCATGTTGAGAGCTAGAATTCCCAGAGGAAAATCCTGAGCTGCTGTTTTAACACTTTTGAGTGTGTATGAGCACACCTTCATCCTGGTTATTGCACTGGGACATGCTAGCGTGGCGTGGATATGGGACTTTTTCAGTGAAATAAAGAATGAATCACTCCAATTCAAACAAATAAGTCAAATGTGTGAACCCACAGATGCACCCTGCAGCAAAGATCACCCGAAAGAAGCTGCTGCTAAAATCCCTACTAGACCATTAATCAGATATAAAAAACCAACTTCCATCAATGGAAATATCCAGGACTTGGGCAGGTCCCATTCAATCCTCTTACAGACCTCTACACGACCCTCAACACCAAAGCAAAGCTACTGCAGCCATGCAGCACCGCTCTGGAGCATTCAGGAGGGATCTCTGCAAAGCCTGATTGCCCATCCTGACACATCCATGCCCCCATCTCCTGCTCTCCTGCCTGCTCTGCCAGGACCCTGCTCCATGGCTGGGCCAGGCAGCCCCAGCACAGCCCATCCTCCTGTGTCCCCACAGCCAGTTCCCAGCTGCTAATCCACTTACCAGGCCACAAAACCCCCATGGAGAGCTACAACTCTTCTCACTAATTAGCTACAACGGGAGCTTTTCACTCGCTCCGGTTCCAAGGGAAGGAAAAAAGCCCTCCAGGACTGTCTCCGGCTCCAAGTACGGCTGGGGCAGGCCTCAAGGCTGAGTTCACAAATTAATTATGGCAATAAAAACGGGCTGTGCCATAAAACACTCCCGAGATGAGGATGGAGGTACCAGCTGTGAGCGACACCTTGCACTTAACAAGGGGAAGAGCCAACCCTCCTGCCCTTACCAGCAGGATGATGAATTGGAGAGCGTTCACCCCTCGCCTGTTCTCTCACTCTCTGATATCAAACTGATTCCAGTTATGCCTTAACAGAAATTGGCCATATTAAGAGCAATAAAAGCGAAATCTAAATAAAACCACGTGAAGATTTTCAGCCTAGACAATTAATTACACTTCCATTTCTCGGAGTGCTACAGGATTAGCTATTAAAGTCGGCAGAGTTAGTAAAGCCAAGTGGGGGTAACAGGGCTCAGCTCAGCCTCAGACACCCCCTAATTGCCAAACTGTCCTCTGGCACAGCAGAGCAAACCAATTAAAAGCTGCAAAATTGGAGCAGGTATTGTGGCAGTCATTAAGCGAAGCCAGCAGCAGCTGCAGCAGGGTGGGAGAGGATTCCTGTGCAACTGCTGGGTTCTGCAAAACCCATCAGTGAGGCAGGAGCTGTGGGATGCAGTGGGACAAACGACTTCCCCAGAAGGCAGCTGGGTACCGTCCACGTTAACCTGGATTTCCCTCCACCTCTCAGAGGGTCACTGGCACAGGCAGCTCCTGGCAGCTCAGTTCCAGCTTCCAGCACGGAGACCCCACCAGCTCTGCAGCCCAAACACCCTCTGACAACCCAGCCAACCCCGGCAGGGGCACCCGAGCTGGCAGCACAGGTGCCAGAGGCTGCTGGAGAATCACAGAATCTCCGGGCTTGGAAAAGCCCTCTAAGACCACGGAGTGTCCCAGCACTGCCAAGGCCACCATTTAATGATGTCCCCAAGTGCCACATCACCGCTCATAAATCCTTGGTGACTTCACCACTGCCCTGGGCCACCTGGTCCAGTACCTGACCACTGTTTCAGTGAGGAGATTTTCCCTAATATCCCATCTAAACCTGCCCTGGTGCACATGAGGCTGACTCCCCTCACTCTACCCCTTGTTACCCACGAGAAGACACTGACCCACACCTCCCTACAACCTTTTTCTCCAGGGAAAAAGAATTACCTTGAAAGTTACACTCAGCAAACCGAAAGTATCCTTCACTGGGGAGGCCCAGAGCAGGACAAACACCCTCCTTTCTCCATATCCTTCTGTTTGTCAGAATGTATTTTTTATATGGCTTTCTACTGTTCCCCTACCTCCATTCCACAATTCCTTCTGCCCTTGATGCCTTCATAACAACTGTAATGAATCCTGCCTTCAAAATTACTGCTCCTCTGATTGCCAGGCTGAGCAGCGAGCCTGAAAATCAAGACTTGAAATGCAATGGAAACTTCAGAATTTCCCCACTGCTGATTGGATTTTTTTCCCTCTCCTCCAGGCTATGAGGGTGCAAACAAATTTATTAGAAATTCTCCCATCAGGATATTTTTTCAATTAGATGTTTGCCAGTTATGCAGCAGCCAGGTAGAGCAGATAAGTAATGTGCTCTCCCTCTTCTCATTATTGTTTTTGCTACAGAATGCACTTCAAAACAATCAACTCCATCATTCCGGGTAGATTTATGGTAGAAACAGAAATTTTAATATTTCCCTTTGATTATAAATGCTTCCTTCTCTTTTTCCCTTCACTCTAGCTCCTGTTCCAGACCTGGATACAGCCATTCATCACCCTCCTTACCCCAAAATCCAACCTGCACTGAATGATGTGGCAGGGATCATTTTCAAGTCCTAATTCAAAAGGAACATCCTTGTGTGCAGTTGTCTTAATCATCCCTTGGCTCGGTTGCAATTACCTAATTTTATTATTCTTCGGTTAATAGGAGCAGCCTATTAAACAAATCAGTGGCTGTGGCTGATTCTCCTGCATGAAATGAGCACAAAGCCAAGGAGGGAAGGGAAAAGAAAAGAGGGAAAGGAAAAGGGAAGGGGAAGAAAAAGGGGGAAGGGGAAGAGAGAAGGGAAAGGGGAAGGGAAAGTGCCCCAAATTCCACCAGTTCTGGCAACAAAGTCAAAGGAACACCCCTGAACTGCCTTGCTCTGCAGGTGGCAAGAACTCCAACCCAAAGGACAGGCAAGATTCCATCTCCTGCCATAGGAGGGGGCTTTGCCTGGCACTGGTGGAAAAGGACACGGATGCTGCCAACCCCCTTCAGAGACAGCAGGGTGATGGAGAAGCCACGACTGCAGCCCTCCGTGGGACAACCTGCTGAGTGTTTTGGGTCCAAGCAAAAGATAAAAGGACAGTTCCATTCTGTGAGAAAACACCCTCTGAAATTCAGTTTTTCATGAAGAGTTTAATTAAAAATATATTTCTTTTACTACAGCTCTTCCAGGGGAGCTGCAGCTGGCACTGCTGCTCTATCAGCCCATACACGGAGCTCAATTCAGATGTTGTTGTACAAAGCACTTTTAAAATTTTTATTGCTTTTCTAGACTCACTTTGGTTTGTTATTTTTGCTCCACGGCATTATTTTCAAACCTGTAAATGTGCCCAGAGGTCACACGGGTCCCACATTAGCAGGATGAATATGAATAAGAAAAACAAATGCAGGCAGCAGGCTGGGACAGACCCCAAAGTGCAGCAGCTGTGGGATCTCCAGCACTGTGCAAACAGGGAGAACAAATGTTTGCTAACTGGGAAGGACCCAGTGGAAAGAAACACAACCTCCTGCCAAGATTCCAAGAAGGTGTTACTTTTTCCTGGATGGCACTGCCAGCTTGTACAATTTTATTATGAATCTCATCACATCCTTTTTATTTCCTGAGAGCCACGAACTGAGATGGAAATTTCAGCTCTGCAAGAAATCATGGAATCACAGATTGGTTTGGGTTGGAAGGGACCCTAAAGATCATCCAGTTCAACTCCTCTGACATGGGCAGGGACACCTTCCACCAGACCAGAATATGCTGGCAAAATTTATACAAGTAATACCTTCTGTGATACCTGCAAGATCTCAAAAGCCTTCCAAACTTTTTATTTAATTTTATTTTACATGTGGTGGGTTTGGGCTTTTTTTTTGGTTTGGGTTTTTTGGTCTTGGAAGGAGTGTCAACCTAAATTGTGACACAAATTTTTGGCAGTACTAGACCAGAGCACCTTAACTGCAAGTCCACTGAGGTTCTAGAGCTTGAAACTGTGGCCTGTTAATACAAATCTAGCGGTAATTAAGAGTCATCACCATCAAGGTGCTACTGAATGACCAGTTAAGAACAAACTGGACACCTCCAGTGGTTCCTACTGCTCAGAGCTGTAAACACTCGCCTCTGGTTTGCCTCCCTGTACCAGGACAAGGAGATGGGCAGCAGGTTCCCTCTCATACAACCTCATTTCCAAACTGGGTGCACCAGGGCTATCACCTTTCACAGGAGATCCTTGGACTGCAGCTGGGTTTGTTTCCCTGCAAGCTGCACCTCAGCTACCACCAGCACAGAGTGACCCAAAATAATGCCACACAAGAAATGCCTTTAGGCTTCCAGTGAATAAAAGTCAGGACCCAGGAAAACTTGTAAAACACAGTTAATCTGTATTGAATACTCCTCATTAAGATAAATAAATAAATAAATAAAATAATAATTGCAGCCCGTGTGTTGCTGGGCTTTATTCAGCTGCTTCCAAAGGCACTGTTCCCACCATGGGGAAACATAACTCTGCTTTAGGAAGTGTTACAGAAATAGTTTTATCCACAATTCGTTTTTACCAGTATTGTTTGAGTGGCACACTCTGCTGTGAGTGCACTTTGGCCATGGTACTTCATGCCCTGCATCCCCACGATGCTGTTCCTGCACACCGGGCTCAGCCCTCGGGGGCATCCAGCCCCAAGGATGCTGATCCTGGTAAGGGTCCTCTCAGTTCTCATCTCTGGGATGTCAAATCCTCACCTCAGCCCTGCCCCTGCCAGTGCTGCTGCTGGCTGAGCTGCCACTGCAAATTCCTGCAGGACTAATTTAGCATCCCACCTCTTCAGGGAATACACGGCTGAGGTTAGCTTAATCTCTTTAACTGCAGTTCCCCCATTAGGGTCTTTACACAACCTCTGGCCCGGAGTGATCTACTTAGCATTATTTATTTGTGCGCTGAAATGCTTGGATAGCCCCTCAGTCGATCCTGTCAGGGGGGTCAGGAGTTCAGCAGGAGATTTACGGCTGCCCCCAGGAGTGCCCTGCGAGGGAAGCTCGGCATCCCCAGCCCGGCCACCACCGCGGTTTGTTGGGGACAAACGGCATTAACAGGGAGCACGACCCCACAGCAGGTGTCAGAGGCAGAACACAAACCCAGCGGCCACAGGAGCCACGGGGCTTTGAGGGGCTGAGTGTTCCACCACCAGTCAATATTCTCATACATTATCCCAGGGGAAACTCAGATTGATATAGCTGAAGTCTCGAGGTGTAAAGCCTTACAGTAAAAAGTGGCTCGTTTGGTTGATTTGTTTGTTTTAAGAACAATTTACAAGTAGGATGAAAGCCTGGTAGCAGTTTTGTCTCAAATACACCAGGAGCAGGAAACCTGAAGAGCTGGTGGGGCCAAGGTATGGTAGAGGCTGTCAAGAAACTACAACCAGGTGGGAAAGAAAGGAATGACTTGCACCAGCCTGGACACTGATGGAGTGAGTATTCAGAAATTCCTAAACTGGAACATCTCCCGTGGAAAGACCCATCTGAGAAGCTCTCACACTGGGATGGCCAGAAGGAAAACATCAAACCAACCGAGGAAATCATAAGGAATCCCCATGGCCAAGTGACATTCATCCACCTGCCCTAAAACAACATGAGGCAACTTTGGGCCCCTCATGACAACAAAGACATTGAGGTGCTTGAGTGCGTCCAGGGATGGGAATGGAGCTGGGGAAGGGGCTGGAGCCCCAGGAGGGGCTGAGGGAGCTGGAAAGGGGCTCAGGCTGGAGAAAAGGAGGCTCAGGGGGGCCCTTGTGGCTCTGCACAACTCCCTGACAGGAGGGGGCAGCCGGGGGGGTCGGGCTCTGCTCCCAGGGAACAGGGACAGGAGCAGAGGGAACGGCCTCAGGCTGGGCCAGGGGAGGTTTGGGTTGGAGGTTAGGCAAGGTTTCTTCTCTGAAAGGCTTGTCCAGCTCTGGCACGGCTGCCCAGGGCAGTCAGGGTGCAGTCACCACCCGTGGTGGGATTTAAAAGCCCTGTGGATGTGACACTTGAGGACGTGGGTTAGAGGTGGCCTTGGCAGTGCTGGGTTAATGGTAAGGCCCAACAACCCCGGCGGTCTTTCCCAACCTAAATGATTCAATGATTTAAAATGTCTGATCTTCTGTCTCTGCTCCCAAACCAACTGGAGTGGGAAGGGGAAGGTCCCACACCAGCACATCCAACTCTCTGTGTGAACCCATCACACTCTAACACACCCCGAGGAAGCCCAGAGGGAGCCAACAGAGGGACCTTGTGCCTCACAGCCCACTTAGAGCTTGCTGAAGGGTCAGCAAGCCCCTAGGAAAGGTGAACTGATCTCTGGTTGGACTTCTCACAAGGTTCCTGAAAAACCAGCTCTAAACCCCAAAACCCAGCATGTCATGGGACCCAGGGGAAGGTTCTCTTGCTCACAGTGAGACACTCAGTAGGTTTTAGCAAGCAGAAGATCATGGTCCATGATCCATCTGCACTAAAATCTATCCAGCTCATCATATAACTGATCTGGAAGGGTTCAGTTTATTAATGAGAGAGAAATTATTCAGGCCAGCCGAAACTAAAAGCGACTTTGAATAGCTTTGCATTAGGACTCTCGCTGCACTAAGTGGCACTGAGGAAATGGAAGATTAAATTTAATGTCAATAAATGCAAAGTAATGCACTGAAGAAAAGCAATCCCAGCAACAGACATGACAATGGGCCTTAAAATAGCTGCTGCTGTCCAGAAGAGAAACTGTTCTGGAGAGTTCACTTCCAACTTTTGCTCAGTCCTCAGCAGCTGCCAAAAATGTCATTCAGGTTTTAGAAGCAATCAGGGAAATAGCAAAGAATGAAAGATCAAGTATTATTTTGCCATCTGTACTGTTAGAAGAAGGAGAGATGGCAACTGCAAGGAGGATCCAAGGTGTGGAATGGCACATGTGCATGAGGAAAAAGCGGGGATGAAGGGATTAAACATTGTTAGATGGCCTCAACAAAGATGTACCTGAAAAAATGAAATGAGAGCGGGTTCTAACAGCCTAAAATCAAGGAGACAGACACTGAAATTATTAGCAAGTGAAATGAAACCCTTCCAGAGAAGTTCTTCATAGTGGGCCCAACAACAAAACCTCTTGCTGCAGGATGCTGTGGCTTAGAAGGATCCAGAACAGCAACTGAACAAATGAGAGATGAGTAATAAACCCTGACCTGTGGGCTCCTGGGAGCTCTGTGGGCAGATGTAATCTCATTTTTTAGCATGCGGGTGGTCAGATATCGTTGTGGGATCTCCATCCCTGGAGATCCTCACAGCTCAGCTGGACCAGGCACTGCACAACCCCACGTGGGTGGCCCAGCTTTGCTTGGGGGGTTCAGGACACACAGATGTCCCTCAGGACTGGCAATGTTTGGTGTTTGGGGGCTTCTGTGACACATTTTCATGTGATACTCACCCAGACCTCCACCCCAAAAGCATCTCCAGCACCCCCTTTTATTCTCCTGAAATGCCACCACTGTTCGAGTGACAGCATTCATTTATCTAAGAGACTGGCTGGTTTCTGTCAACGCTGCACACAAAATTATTGTTATTACATTATCTGGGGGGGAATGAGGCCTTAAACTCATTTACCTGGATCTTTCAGAGCCTGCAAAGGAGTTCAAGCTCTTCACATACGCACACAAAAACCCCGTCCACTGAAAGCTACAGGGAGCAGCAGAATTTGGTCTTAAGACTGACATGGAAATAGATTAATTTTTTTTCCCATTTCATATTCTAATTACAATTCTTCTCCCCCTACTATTTTCTGTTCTCATTACAGTCTTAAAATTGCTCTGCAAATTCTGTACCTTATTCTGCTCTTCCTACCATCTTTGTCATGGAAATGAGAAACAGAATGTATAAGCATGAAAATATTGCAGAGATCAAAATTCTGCTTAACCCTTTCTCGTGCGACTCCAAAAAGAAGCGAAAGCAGCACAGAGCAGCTAATCCTCCACCCATCCAGCCTCCTCTTCTTCTCCCAGCTGCACTGAGGAGAAGGGAGAAAGTGTGATTAATTTAAAGGCCAAAGTCGCTCACGGTTACACCTCGCTGTGCATGGAGGAGGGGTTGGGGTTTCAGCTTAGCAGGTTTTGCCCCTGAGGGCAGATGTTGATCTAATACATTTTGACTGTGTTCAGATGATTGTGTTTAGCTTTTAGCCTGGTGTAATGCTGTGGGGAGAGCTGCTGCTGGTGCACTGAGCTGCCCTGGTGCACTGAGTGCTCAGCAGATCTCCATCCTTTTCCATGGCACCGAGAGCTCACCAGAGCTGCAGCCAAAAACCAAATCCTTCCTGATTTCTCTCCAAGTCTGGGCATGGGTAAGGAAATGAGGCTGCTGGGAGGTGAGCAGCACCCGCTGCTCTCACCCAGGACCTCCCAGCCCATCTCTGACCATCTCCACGCCGTTTGTTCTGCAGCGCTGTCGCTGCAGGGCTCGGGCCTGCACAGCACTTCCTCCTCGAAACCAAACAACAAGCACATCCGGAGCTGTTTATCACAGGTGCTCGAGGAGTTTATCTGCAAAAAAATATAAACACCAGGCCCTTGCTGAGCTGGTCCTACACCCGTCAGCAGCTGCGTGAGCGGGAGAGCTGAGGGAACCTGGTGAGGGGAGGAGGAGGAGGGCACAGGGATGCAGGACCATCCTGGCACTGGTGTGTGTGAAATAAATACAATAAGGGCTAATGAGCAATAACTGCCTGATGAGCAATGCCTGCTCCTCCAGCAACAATTGTAATTCACAGGAAACTGAGAGAGGCAGAAAACACGCAAAGATCTAAAAGAAGCTGCGGAGACTCTGTGCTAGAACAGTGCCAGCGTCAAAGGCGCCGAGGAACATTGTTTTCTGCAAGATAAAACCTCGGGGCTGAGATAAAAATAGAGCTGATACCTGTGTGCCTGGCAAGCAGCTACCAGCCTGGCTCCGCTCTGGGAGTCTTTTATGGAGATGCTGATTTCAACAGCAGAACAGCAGCCCTGGCTGCAGCCAGAGGTACCGCTGGAGAGGGGCTCCACCTGGCACTGGAATGGCCAAGGAGGCAAGGGAGCAGCTGGGAATAAAGAAACCTTTAGCAGGGAAGCTTTCCCACCCTGTAGTTTGGTCCCCTTCGCCCAGGGAGTGTGCAGCACGGGCAGTGAGGCTCAGCTGCACACCTGAAGTGAATTCCTGGATGGAATCAAAGCAATTCCTTGGGGAGCGAAGGCGGCAGCTGCCCGCACGAGCAGTGGCTGGGTGACGCTGGGTTTGACGTACGTGGAGCAGGAATGGGTTTGGAAATCTCTATTTATCTTTCCTCGACTGCACAGCAAGTAAATAACGGAGAGAGGAACAGAGCTGTCAGAGGAGTGAGGAGGAGATGCCTCAAAGCTGGGCATTTTTTTAAGACCATGTATTTTGCTTCCAATCCCAGTGCCTTGCTGGCAGCTGTACAGGTAAACAACCTGGATCCCAAGTACCTCCTAACTCACTCCAATAGCTCCTAAAATCACATGTGCTACTCAATTGATATTCACAAAGAAAAACAGTAGCTTTCATTCACTTCACAGCCCCTGTTCTTTCAGCACAGACTAAATATTACAAGGAAAGTTTTTACTCAGAGGATTGGTGAGGCCCTGGCACAGCTGTGGCTGCCCCTGGATCCCTGGAAGTGTCTAAGGCCAGGCTGGAGCAACCTGGTCTACTGGAAGGTGTCCCTGCCCATGGCAGGGAGTGGAATGAGATGGGATTAAAGGTCCCTTCCAACCCAAACCTCTTTCCAAGCAAACGCACATTTCTGCCCCCCAGAATTCAAGATCTTGTCTATTTTCTTCTCTTGCAAAGAATAATTGATTTTTCAAGACCATGGGGAACATTATGCAAAACCAGCTAGTTGGAAGGGAAAAAAAATAAACAGAGATCTTCCATGCCAGTCATTTAGAAAATACTTTTCAACACACAGATATTTAGCACCAGCAAAAACCTGCTTTCTGTGGTTCTGCACTCCACTTTGTATGCAAATGTACTCTTGCAGTGGTACATAGAATGACTTGCAAAAAAAAAAAAAAGAGG
>VZRO01006083.1:139810-183325 GCA_013397915.1 Daphoenositta chrysoptera
CATCCCTCCATCCCTCCATCCATCCATCCATCCCTCCATCCATCCCTCCATCCATCCATCCCTCCATCCCTCCATCTCTTGGCTCTCAGAGCCTGGGCCATGGCCCCTGACAGCCCCCCCGACCCAGCACAACACCTGAGAGCATTTAATGATTCTCCTCAGAATTCAGAATGAGACTCCTTGTGCCCCTCCTGGGCAGCTTCTGCTCTCCCACCACGGCCAAGCCACGCTCCCACCAGCCAGTGAAGAGGACAGGAATCACATCCCTCTGCCCTGCTCTGAGGCTTCCCAGCCAGGGTTTGCGATGATGGTGGGGGATAAGGATACAGACCACCCTCCCCAAACATCCCATTAGGGCAAACATTTTATCTGCAACCTAAACTCCAGCTTCTGTCATAGAGAGAGCATTTTTAGCTTTGCCTCTCCAAGCACCACAGTCCCAAAGGAGCTTATAAAACGTGACAGACACAAAATCACCAGCAAAAACAGCTGCTCTGAAAAAGAGCTCAGGGATGGCAAATGCCACATCTGGCCCTGAGAGACACTTGGAAAGCAAACCTGAAAAAAGGGACAGCTGTGGTAGGGTGAGGAAGACTGGTGACAACAAAACAGAGCCAGAGGAGCTGTAAGAGATCACGATGGTCCCAGAGAGCATCCTGGGGCTCACCCTCAGCCATGAGGGTTTTGAGAGAACCAGTGTGTTGATGCTTTCCAAGATTTCTTCTCAGAGCTCTCTACAAAGAAAATGTAAAGCTTTGAACCCACCTCCATTCGAGTTTCAGCCCATTTCAATAAAGGTGCGTTTTCCACTGCCGTGGATGCTCTCAACTGAAATTTCATTTCAATACAGCTGCTCTGTGAGGAACTGACTTAAGCCTCAATTATTACCAGGCTGATCTCAACTGTGCAAAGAGTTCCCATACCAAGCTGAGCTTTGGTTTAACCAAACTGGGCTTTAGATGTGGGTGACACTGAGCACAGACCTGACGCTGCTGAGGGCCTTGACAAAACTAAACCCTGGGACTCGTTTTTGAGAGGGAAATAATTAACAACACACCAGCAGAAGTATTTAACCAGGTCTCCTGTTGCCCGATATCTTTATTAATGACCTGAAAACTAGGCTGCAGACTGAAACAAAGTTTGCAGATGAAAAGAACATTATTTAGGTTAATTACAAATGACAAAGTCTTGGGAATTTCTGAGCCACCTAGCCAAGCAGAAGGGAACATCAGAGCAGGAGAAACCCTGTGTTGACAAATCCAGAACAGTTCGTGCAGGAAGGAGGGGTCTGAAATCCTTCTAGGTTTCAGCAGGGGGTAAATTCTCTGAGCAGTGAGTGCTAAGACCAACTATCACATCAGCTGCCCCATGCAAACCTCCACTGAAAGCACGGCAACATCAAATGGTAGAGAGCAAAAATAACAGGTCAGAAGAGAACACAGCAAAGCCTGTAATGCTGTTATCCAAACTGTCAGCACACACTTGCTCCAGGTGCTGAATTCAGTTCCACTCCCGCCCTTCTCAGCAGAGAGAGATGAGAAAACAAGGGAAGAAAGATGGGAAACCAAAGCCCTGGGGCAAGAGAGGACATTTGAAACACAGAGGTGTTTCACGGGAGAAAAAAAGGAAAAGGCCTTGTTTTCTCCAAAAAGGAGGTGGCAGAGACCTATGAGAACATATAAAATGATCATTTTTGGCAAATCATTTGATGCAGGGACACAAGTCCCCAGTTTGGGGGCTATTCCTGGGAAAGGGTCGCATGAGGAGCTGGTGGGACTCCCAGTGCCCTGGGAAAAACTGCTCTGATCTTGCCCCAAATGGGCTCATTTAGAAACTATAGGTCCCCACCTATGAAATCCAGAAAATTGTTCCTATCTCGAGCACAGCAGTGAATCACTTCATGATGCTCCTGCGTGGAGCACAGCCCCTGAGTTCACTGAAAGGAGGATCCCCCTGTCCTGCCACTTCAGCCTCCTGTCTCCAGTTCTGTAATGCAGATGCAGCTCCCACTCGGGGCTGGGTCAGAGCCACGATTCATAGTGAAACAAATCAGGGCTCTGTACACTGAAAGCAGAATTTCAGGCTAAAAAAATCGCGTCTCTTGAAGCAGAAGGTAATACTTATAGGAAAACAAAAGGGGACAAATTCACCTCTGGCTTTAGATTTCTCTCTATGAGCAGTTTCGCTCCACCCACCTAAACAACCAAAAAAACCCCACAATGTTTTCAAGACAGTTTCATTTCAGAGCACTAAAATCACATTCTGAGCCAAGAGGCGTGAGAAACTCAAAAGTACCATAAAACCATCCCTGCTTTGGGTTGTTTTGGGGTCTTTGTTTCCACAGCCGTTTCCTGAGCTTCAAGGAGACAAAGCTCTTTCTTCCCACCGAGTGATGGTGCACCTCACACAGGGGAGCAGAGCCTAACTAGGAGGGAGGGACAAGATCCAGGTGCCCAGCAGGGAGAGATGAAATCCCACCACGAGATCCTGGTGCTCAGCACCGTCTGCGTCCCCCATCCCAGGTGGGGTGACAGAAAACAGAGCAGCACATGGTGATATCACAGAATCCCAGAATGGAATGGTTGGAAGGGACCTTAAAGCTCATCCCGTTCCACCCCCTGCCATGCACAGGGACACCTTCCACTATCCCAGGCTGCCCCAAGCCCCATCCAACTGATGCCTCAGGTTTTAACTCTTATATTTTCAAACCCTGTATTGCCCAATGTGTAACTCTGAAGTTTCTTGTAGCTGCTGACTTCAGCTCTCTGCTCATACCAAACCTCTCTGGGCCTGCTCTNGAAAGCCTTATTTGAAAATAAATACCGACCTTTATTCCCTTATTCCTGTCCAGTCTCTGGTTTTAGGTAGCCTCTCAAGACATTCCAACCTGGCCAATGGTCCTTGGAGACCAGGGAGCTGCTGGGCCAAGGTTATTGTGGTTGCACCAACAGTGCTCATGCCATGCAGGTTCACTCAACATGCCAGGGTGAGGAGCAAGGGCTGGGCCGTGGCAAAGAGGGAGAATGCAAGGCAAAAATCCAGGGTTTAAATGGTTTGGCCAGGTTTCCTTGCCCTCCTTCCCAAAAATACAGGCTGAGAGTTCGGGTTTTCTGCCTGGAGAAGAGAAGGATCCAGGGAGACCTCAGAGCCCCTTCCAGGGCCTAAAGGGCTCTAGGAGAGCTGGAGAAGGACTGGGGACACGGGTCTGGAGGGACAGGACAAGGGGAAATGGCTTCCTACTGCCAGAGGGCAGGGCTGGATGGGGTATTGGGAGGGAATTGTTCCCTGGGAGGGTGGGCAGGCCCTGGCACAGGGTGCCCAGAGCAGCTGTGGCTGCCCCTGGATCCCTGGCAGTGCCCAAGGCCAGGCTGGACGGGGCTTGGAGCAGCCTGGGACAGTGGGAGGTGTCCCTGCCCATGGCAGGGGATTAAAACAAGATCTTTAAAGTCTCTTCCAACCCAAACCATGCCAGGACTATCCCCAAACAGGACAGCTCTTCCAGCATCACCCAAACACCTCGCACCAAACCGAACCATCCCAGCCATGCTTCCCACACGTGATTCCAGCAAAAACAAAGGGCAGGAGGAAACGAGCAGAACAAGCCAGTCCCACAGAGCCAAGGCTGCTGGTTGCTGCTGGTTGCAGGCTGTGCAGGCAAACCCTTCCCCTGCACCCGGCATTTGCAGCAGGCTCCTGCCAGCTCTGCATCCAACTTTCCACCAAGCAGCAACCTGAGTATTTTTAACAGACTCTTCTGTCGGAAGCTTAAATTTGCAAAACCCAACAAAAACAACGGCAACCACAAAAAAAGAATAACAAAGCACCAGCACCCCAAGGAAGGAGCCTGGAGCTCAGAGACTGCTCAGCTCCACAGCAGGTGAAAGCAAAGCCTGTATTTCCAAAAAAACCCAAAGCAGCCTCCTGTCATTCAAATGGTATTTGAAAGTGAATGAGCTGCCAACCAATCAACTCCCCGTCAGGATTCAAAGAACAGTATATCCAAACCTCAGGGCTGTGGCCAAGAATGAATTTGCAATGCAGGAACACTACAGCAGCAGCAGCAGAAGCCGTTTGCAAGAGTAAATGAGGTTATTTTGGCAGCAGAGCGGATGTAGCAAACAAGCCACTTTAACTGAATATGGTAAACAGAGATGGAGTGATTATAGGAAGAATGAATGTAATCGGGTTCCGAGTTGCTCTGAATTGCCTCGACTGACCACAATATCTGATAAAACCAGTGGAAAAAGTTCTGGTTTCCTCTCGCATATAATTGATTATCTTACTGAGATCTACTGGTTTATATACACACACACAGACACACACTCACAGCCCTCTGAAATTCAGTTACTTGGTGGTGCTGCCAGAAATAACCCAGAGCAGGAGCAGTTACATGGTATTTATTTTTATCTGGGGTCACAAACTCCAGAAGTGAGAAAGGATGCAAAGCCCTCTCCCAAAATAAGCACCTGGGAGGTTTGCCCTGAGGAGCTGAGGTGTGACTGCCCTGATCCACGCTCAGCCAACGCCGCTCCGTGCTCGCGTCTCAGACGGGGAGGGGGGAATGTGCTGAGTGCCATTAACCAGATCTACCTCAGGGCTCTCCTCCTGGACCAAGAAATGCTGGCCTGGGTTTACAAGAAAAGATGGAAATGTGCCTTTGGAATTTCCCCAGTGCCATGAGGGGGCAAATAAAGGTGATGGAACAGCCCTGTGCCTGGAGAAGGATGTGGGATACGGGCAGGGTGAGCAGTGATTTGGGATGGAGAGGGGACAGGAGCAATGGGCCATGCCCTGTCCTGCCTGTTAGATTCCTCTCACACAGCCACCTCAGGCCAGAGGAGTTTTGCAAAGACCAGGTGGGTTTTTGCAGCGTCCCATGGCTGCTCCCACCTCCTGCCACAGCCACACTCGGCATCTCTTTGCTTTGGCTTATTAAAGTTATTAAAGAACAAAACCCAAACAAAAACAAGCAGAAGAAAACCCAAGGGGACCTGCAAGCTCTTCTTGCTGCGGTGACAGTGAATCCTGAAACAAAAATGTGCCAAAAAGTCGGGCAGGGGATGGCTGGGGCTCGGCAGGGTGCCGGGAAGCACGGCGAGCTCGCCTGCCGACAGCGGGAAGGAGCCAAATATCCACAAACAAGTTTCCTGTCTGAAATTAATTTACTTACTGAAACAGCACTCAGCAAAACCTGTGATTAATATTTTCCTCCCCAGGCTCCTAACATGACAAAACAATAATTAATGAAATATGAAACTGAACCCGAGTTAGAGTAAGTGTAAAAATATTATTGTTTCTTTTATCTTGCCTTCTCTTTATCCCTCCCAGTGGTGAGAGACACTGAGCCCTGTGCTCTGCTTTCCAGGACAATGCTCTGCACTGGCAGGAACACGGGGCTGATTTCTTGGCACCTGTCCCTGGTTACCTGGCACCCTGCTCGACAGAGGAAATCAGCTGGGAGCTCAGGAGGAGGGTGTAGGGAAAGGTGTAGGGGAAGCAGCAAGGTGGGGAGCGAGCCCGTTCCTTTTGGTCACGTCCATCCCTGTGGGACAGTGACTAAACACAATGAAACAACTGCGAGGCAGCTGCAGGATTCAATCCTAAATGCCACGTGCTGTGTTATTTTCTCCCATGTTTTCAATACCCACCTTCCTTTAATCTATTCCCAGCTATGGCACATCACTCCCTGGCCCTGCTCGGGTCTCACGCTGCCTCCATCCCAAAAGCACTCCCAGGCAAGCAGCCTGTGGTGTTTAAGGGATCACTCACAGCTGGAATAAACCGGCAGAAGAGGGTTTTAAATAACAGCTTTAGCAGCACAAAAACTCCTCTCTGGAAAGCTGGGTGGGGACATGCTGGCAGAGGGTGCCAGCCCCAGGACAGGGTGGTGGCAAGGCTCCCACAGCCACTCCTGCCTTGATGGATGGCAAGGCTGGGATGCTTTGTTCAAAAACCATCCTTTGTCCTTCTCAAGGCAGGGACACCTTCCATTAAATCTTGTTGCTCCAAAGCCCCATCCAACCTGGCCTTGGACACTTCCAGGGATGGGGCCACAGCTTCTCTGGGCAATCTGTGCCAGGGCCTCACCACACTCTGGGTAAAGAACTTCCTTATATCTAATCTAAATGTCCCCCCTTTTACATCTAAATATCTCAATATAATATAATCTAAATACAAGGTCACCTTGAATCCTGTTTACATAGCAACTGTTTAAATACAGCAATTGTTTAAGTCTTCCAGTGGACTTGGTCAAATTTTCATTTTTGTCTGCGTCTCTAAAGCCCAAATGGATTGCATTCCTACAATGAGAGAACACTGTAAGTGAGCTTGAGCTAAAATACTGTGGAAATTACACATACACTGTACACACATGCAAATTCACACACACGCTTGGTGTGATACACTTCTATATTTATACCCACACGCAGAGATAACACCAGAGCCCCCCATATATCACCACGTATGTAAATGGATATGAGCACCGAGACTGCAGCTCAGTTTGCTCCCTTGGTGCTGTAGCAGCCTGGCTGGCACAGGGCTGGGAAACCAGGAGCTGTGGGACCAGGTGGGTGCTGCTCTGCAGCCTCCTGCACCCCACGACAGCCCCACTTTCCCCCACTCCCCACAGCCACAGGCACCCAACTGTAAAACCACAAACCCCAGCTCGCAGGCAGCGGAGCAGCGCCCTCCACGTGGGAGTCAGCTCCAGAACCAGGGAAAGGGCAACTATCAGGGACAAAACACCACATTTGTGAGAGTCTTACAACTCCTCTTTTTTTGTTTTCCTCGTGGTGGTTTGGGACAAGCCCAGCCCAGGCTGACTCAGAAACGCAGCAGCTGCTGATGCGGGCTGTGCTCCGGGAGGGCTGTGCCAGGCAGGGGACGTGTCACCGTGACGCCTTCTACCTCCACTAATGACTCCAAGATCAATGGCACGCAAGATGAAGAAGAAAGTGATTTAATTTTCAGATCAACGGATTACACAAGTACACAAGGTATTCCCTGTCAAATAAACGTGTTACCTTGATTCCTTCCATCCTTCAGCTGAGGGAGCAGCAAAACGCTGTTGCATTGCCCGCTTTTCATTCCTGCACTCCTTCTGAGACCCCGGAATGTGGAAGACGCCACCAGACTTTTATTTTATGTAGAAAAGACACAAAGCTGGTGGAATATTGCCCTTCCTAGTAGGGCACTTTGGTTGCCTTGATAAATTATCGCCCAGATTTGCAAAACGCTCAGAGCACAAATCAAGAGGAAGACTACAAACTTTAAAAAACCAAACCCCATAGCAACTAAATCTTGGCATGTGGGTCACAGGGACCATAAGGAGCAAACCTAAAAATGAGATGGGCACAGAAAAAAAGTGGAGCTATGGGGCAAGACTCCAGTGGAGAGCCCAGGAGAAGAGCTGGGTGATGAGCTGGAGACAGGGCTTCACTCCCTGCCCCTCACGGGACCTGCTGTAACTCACCTGCAGGATGGGCAGCAGCCAGGTGAGGAACACAGTTTCCCACCACCCTGAGCTTCTGCTCATCATCCTTTTTAGAAGCCTCATCCAGGAACTGATTCAGTTTGAAAACATCAGGTTCAGCACCCAGCCCTTCCAGTCAGCACCGACTTCTGCTCATTCTGGGCTGGGAGATTTTTTGAGCTTGGTAATTAAAGCTCACTTAAAAGAGTTTCCTCCATCCTCTAGAGCCTCATGGTTTACTGTAGCTCCTACTTGAACTCATACGTGTCTTGTACTTCCAGACATTAGGTAATGAGGTTTTTGTGGTCCACAGAACTTTCTCACTGAGTTTGCAGCCAATAGCAATGACTACACACAAAAACACTGAGAGAAAAGTTTACAGGATTTTCCATTAGATCCTCCAAAAACTGTCATATCACACACAAACCTTACCCCAGTCCATCTTAACATCTAAGGTTAGAATGATGCAGGCACAACAGGTTGATGTTCTGGTGGACCCCAGCTCTGTGAATTGTGTTGGCCTCGCTTCTCACACCACCAATCACTGAATCTCAGAGATGTGGCAGACCCCAGCAACCCCGGGAGGTGATGGGCTACCCAAAGTGCCTGTTGAAGGTCACAAGGGGCTGGGAAGAAGCATTTCACAGGATCCCTCTCCAGCAGCACAGCTCCTGTGCCTGACAGGGCAGTTGTTTCACCGTGGACTCATAAGGAAGAACAGGAACTCATCTATTCCACTTCCAGCTACAGCTGCTTTTTCTCAGAGAGGATCTAATTCTTGAGAAAAGCCTGTAAAACTCAAAAGTTTCCTCGAGTCTAGCAGGTGACAAAAGAGGAGACCATGGACACAAAAATGCAGAGTGATATTTGCAAATATCTGCTGATGCCAAAGGCTGGAATCCAGTTTGGCCAACCCTCCATGCACAGTGAACCCTTGGTTCCCACAGATTTCTTCACAACCCCCTGGAAACTGGAATCTGACATTGGGAGATAACCAGGCTGATTTGGTCACACTGAAATTGCACTGAACCTCCTGCATGTGAACCCATGGCACTGGAATCCAACAGGGAGCAGCCCACACAGTACAGCACACAGCCTGAGATCCTTCGTCCTTCTGCTGGGAATAGGCAGCATCCAGCTTTTGAAAGTATTAAAAGTTTAAGCTCTGCTCAGGCCAGGAAGCCCAGTCAGAGCTCCTAAGATCTAGGAAGGAGTTCAGAATCAAAGGGGTTTCCTAAACTATGGTCTCAACAAACTCAAACCTCCACGGACAAAGCAGAGGAGTTAATTTACAGAATTATCATAGAATGGTTTGGGCTGGAAAGGACGTTAAATATCTCATTCCAACCATGCCATGGACAGAGACACCTTTCACTAGACCAGCTTGCTCCAAGCCCTGTCCAACCTGGCCTTGGACACTTCCAAGGATGGAACCAACATCCTTGAGGAAGCACCAGGCCCATCGTGCCTCACCTTGCACTGACTGCTCCCTTTCAGCTGGGTAAAGCAGCTGTTCCTCTTTCTTTTCCTTACCTATTTGAAACAAACTCTCTCCCCCATCTCTCTGCTGGAGCAATACCCAAGCCGTGGCGATCTGGTGGCAATGGGCAGGTGGTGTCTGTGCCACCCCAGCTGTGATGGCTCTAACCACTATGGCTGGTGTCAGGTGATAAATCAGACGCCCTTTAACTCCCCAGCTGAGCTCTGCACACACCACAGCACGGCAAGCACAAGCTACAACCAATATTTTTACTGACAGGTGATAAATCACATGCCCTTTAACTTGTGTGCACCAGTCACAAATTTAGTTAATTAGAAATTCCCGCTGACTCCTTCCCATGTATTATTTCCTGCGTGATTTACATGGCTGTTGTTGGAATGCTTGCTGGGATTAAGGCTCTTGGAAGCCAAGGGAGCACGGAGCACAGATCTTTGCTGCAGAGCACCACGACCTCTAGTGCTGTGCAGCCTGGAGAAATTACTGGCAGCAGGAAGAGTAGCAGCAGTGAAGAGGGACCAAAATATTTTATGGACATTTGATGGGAATGTGGGTCCCTGCCAGCACAATCAGCAGGTATGGCCTGCGCATGTAAACCCTGGGCTACCACTGGGAGCCTTCCCTGAAAACACGAAAAAGAGCAGAAAAGTCTTTCTCAAGCCTGCAGAATTCTGCATTTTCACACATTGCACTGCAAATAGATAATACCAAAGGCTCTTTTTTAACTGCCTCGGGAGGTTCCTGCTCACCCCTGGGCAGCTTCTCGGAGCAGCACTGGGACACCCAGCAAGCCCCAGTGCTCTCCCATGGGATCAGGGAAGGATTTCTGGCCAGTGCCCACCATGCTGGGAGCTGCTGAGGGAGACAGTCACCCACTCCAGCCACACTGCTTTCCACCAGAATTTGTTATTCTCCTCATTCTGGCAAATTAACCCAACTCTCATTTCCAACTATTTTGTCCGTATTTTTCTACGGACACTTTCGTGCCACTGATCATATTTTCAGTTCTGCTACAAAAGGGCATCTGTTAAAATATTCCATGGCTGCAGAAGACTCATAACAGATTCAGAAACCCAGTGATAATAATTTTTTAGCACTTGTCTGCCAGACAGAATTATCAGCAAAAGCAGGGCCCTGTTATCTGTGGGAGCGGTATATGATACGTTCATGTCTTTCCCCCCCTCCCCTCTATAAACTTCAATTATTAATGATGGAAATTTTTCCTTGCCTATTCTTCCCTTGGTGGGAAAAACAGCCATTACTGACATTTGCCGATTTAATCTAATCCTCCTCATCTGCATATAGACGAGGCTCTGTTTGACTCTGCCTATTGATCCGGCCAGGAAAAGGGACTCTATAACTTAATCTGATGTCAAAGGCTGATGTGTCCTGTAGGAAATCGGCGCTGTAGATCTCCCTGCTATAAATATGTCACCAGAATTAACTGGAAGCACTAATAGGTCACTCAATGAGCTCCACGGTGCACACGGGGCACACCGAGGCTGCTGTCTCGCTACTTGTGATTGATGACACCAAAAATTAGCCAGAACAGAGGGTTGTCAGCCAGCCCAGGAACAAGGGACTCGCTGACACGCTTTGTTCTCCTGCATGTGCTGGGTCCCAGCCCAGCCCTGTCACTTCTGAAACATTTAACACACTTTAGATGAAAAGAGCAAAAAAAATTTCCTACTACAAGGATAAAACAATAGAAAATAAGTAGGATCTCTTCCAGCTCTTCCTTCCTGCAGTTTGTCCCACTGCAGAACTGCCTTTGGTGAGCAAAGAGAGCCAAGAGAGAAATTCTGGCGTCCTGTTGCAGGCAAAGAACCCCATGGAGGATGGCAGGGATGGCGTCAGGACCTGGAAAGGCAGCTCTGCAAGCTCTGGGGATCAAAGTGATCCCAGCTTGCTCGCTCTGGGCTCGTTTCTGCACACCAGGCTCCAGCCAAAACATCCCAACCCAGGAAAAAGCCCTCCCTGTTTAGCTGTGTCCCTTCTTCCCTCACAGTTTATCATATAACTGTGGAAAGGTTTGGGTTGGAAGAGACCTTAAAGGTCACCTCGTTCCACCCCCTGCCATGGGCAGGGACACCTCCCACTACCCCAGGTTGCTCCAAGCCACACTGGCCTGTCCCAGATGAAAACCACCACCCATGCCAGGGATGGACAAGGATGGACCATGAGCCCCTCAGCATCAGGACTAATGACAGAGAAAATGAAACAGGAGTCAGTTTCTGAGGGATAGCTCAGGTGGTCTTGCTCTCACTGGCACCCTGAAAAGCAGAAGGTTTGGTCCCCAAAATGTTCACGTTTCTCATGGGGGTGGAGGGCAGGACCACTGGGCTCACACACAGAGCTGCCAACTTAATTTACACATGAATGGGCCTCACACGTGAAAAAAGCCCTGGAAAAGCATCTGACCCAGCCCTGATCAAGTCCCCGTGCACGTGGAGCAGCCTGGAACATTCTCCCCATCCAGCCACAGCTTTGTTCTCTGGCCAAGAGGCAACTTGGACCAAATTGTCCTTATTTTTCCTGTACTGAAGGAGCCGAGACAGTGCCACTTGGTGTGTGACCAAGGATGCAGGAGGAGAGGAAGTCCTGGTGGAGTCACAAGACTTATCCATCTCCACTTATCTTCACAAAACTCAGAGCCAACCAGAAAACCTCAGAGAGTCTACAGGACTGCCATGTCCAAAGCCAGGGCGATGCTTCCACGCTCCTGGATGAGAAGGGCTCTTTGCCAGGGTTGTTTTTATGGCTATAAATTATTTATGCTGGGTGCCTGCAACATGGTGAAACTGAATAAGTCACTTCTCCAGCCAGCTGAGTGCAAAGTTGTCTCCAGAGGCGACCTTTCAGGCCTTCTTCAGCTCATGAGATGAGCCTCCTTGTGAAAAGGAAACAAACCCAAGACAGATTCAAGAAACAGCAGAGGACAAAATTTGTTCAGATTTAAAACCTGATCTGAAAGAGTCAGCTGGAACAGTGAACAAATTGAAACAGAACCCAGACTTGAATTTATTGGAATTTCACCCATTTTCGTAGAATCACAGGATGGTTTGGGTTGGAGGAGACCTCAAAGCTCATCTGGTTCCACCCCCTGCCATGGGCAGAGACACCTCCCACTGGACCAGGTTGCTGCAAGCCCTGTTCAAGCTGGCTTTGAACAATTCCAGGGATGGGGCAGCCACAGCTGCTCTGGCCAACCTGTGCCAGGGCTAACATCTAATCTACATCTCTCCTCTTTTAGTTTAAAACCACTCCCCAGCTCTCGTCTGGCCATCCATCATCCCTAATACGAGGGGCGGGGTTATCCTCGGCGCTGCAGTTAATGTGGGAGCCAGGTGTTCCCTAATCCCCGACCACAGAGAATATTATAATTGTTAGCACTGTAACGAGCACAGGCGCTTTTACCAGGCAGAGAACATTAACAGGCTCACCTCGAGCAGGGAGCAGGCAGCGTTTCCAAACAGCAACTGGATTCGTCCTCATTATTTACCTGAACAGATGTTCGCTGTGATACTTCCCGAATCCTGGAGCTGGATATTTGTCAGCGTTAATGGGATTTCCAGGAGCTAGTTTGCTTTAGGAGCTCGTTTCCTCATTCAAATTGTAACCATCGCCGTTTTCTGGTGTGCGTTGCCTCTTTCGCTCGTGATTATCTTCCTGGGTTTTCACTTTTCCCTGGGTCACTGAGTGCGGATCCATTCTAATTACTGTCATTTTAGCTATTGTGCTGCACGCCGTCACACCAGGATCCGGGCTGCATAAATAAGTAATGCATGTGCTCTTTGTAGGCTTTGCTAACCGAGACAGAGCCCTGCTCATCTGTCTCATGGTGCCACGGGCTCACCTGGGGCCCAGCCAGGGAGGACCCAGCTCCGGGCTCCCCCTCGCACGGCTTTTAGCATCATTTCATTCCCCCTGCTCGGACAGGGATGCCCTCCTTCCACTGCCACTCCTGGGGTGGATGCTGACCTGCCTGCCCCAGGGGATGTCCTTATCCTGACACGGCTCGCAGGGCAGCAATCGCTCCCAAGGTTTGTTAAATTAACAGGATGGTGGCAAAGGCCTCATGCCTGGTGGAAAGGCTTAAATCAACACTGAGCCGCTGCCCAGCTGGGGGCTGCTGCCCTCTGAGCCCCACGCTGCTCCAGAGCCACACACAGAAGAATCAAAGCCAGTTGTCTTTAAACCCTTGAACCCTCTGTCTTTGGGGAGTCGCTGCCCTTCCCCGCCAGATCTGCCGTCGGAAGAGGAAGGTGGTTACAGGACGTGCCAGAAGTGCAGGATAACGATCTGCAAGCGATGGCTTCAAGTGGTTGGGCTGTGTGGTGGCCAGAACAATGAAGGTGTTGCACCCTTCCCCTCTTGCAGGGTGCATCCTTCCCACCGAGACAGAGAGAACGTAAGAACGTGACCGCAGGCTGACAACGCGGTTCTGCACCACCAGCGGGAGGGCACGGAGCTCCTGCCAGGGCTCAGCTGAACAGCCCAGCAGGGTACAGGGAACCACACTGTGCCCCGGGAACAGCGGCAGGGCCACCACAGGCAGCTTGGAACGAGGAGGACGAGTTATTTGTGAGTGAGGGGATCAGAGCTGTGCCAGCCAGGCACAGATCCCTGTGGCTGTGAGGAAGGTGGGACTCACCACAAGGCAGGACGGTCGGACATTTGGTGAGCGTGACATAATGTGATGGCCTTACTGCTGCTAAATATCTTTAACTTTCTTGTTTTCTGTAATAAACAGTATTTCCATTAACAGAAATTCATGGGGCCAGCACATGCAGCCACTGCTCCCAGGAGGGGGAGGATGTCCCAGGTAGGACCTGCCACAGCTGTCAGGGCTGACCCCACGTCCCCGCTGGCCGGGGGAATAGCCATGACCCAGCTCGGGGCACGTGGCAGGAACACCTCTGACCAAAACAGGCAGGGCTACAGAGTGGGAATCTGTGTCAGGAGCCTTCAAATAAAGTTTAAAAACTACATACAATTGCCAGTTGAGTTATTAATGAGACAACTATTTTTTCCACTCTCCTTTGCAGGAAGGGACTTTGCTTTCCCCTCTCCTGGCCCAGCCCAGGACAGCTGACAGGATGCAGAGCAAGGCTCAGGCTGCTTGTTCAGACTGGCTCCGAGGTGCTTCGTGCAAACCCTCGAAGGAACGAGCATTCGTTTGTTCAGCTGTGCACAAGCCCCACGAAAACCAATAAATAACCACGCCAAACTGCCTGCAAACATCCAGCAGGCTGCAAGGCAGCCGCACAGAACTGCTCCTCAAACAAAACCTCGAGGGCGGCGCATTCAGTGGGACACAAAGGCATCGACACCCGGTTTGTGAGCAGCCTGGGGGATCAGTGGCACCCGAGCCTCACCCGGGCTCAGGGCTTGGCCAGTTCTGCTGGCACACGGACCAAGGGTGGCTCAGCACGTCCTTCAGCTGACATCGGCCACCGCGCTGACGCACCAGCACTCTCTGTTTGCATCACGCGAGTGGCTGCAAACCTCTAAGAACAAGCTATTTTCAGAGGCCTCATAATTCACACAAATCTTATCTAAAGGACTTTGTCTTCGTATCTTTATCAGAAATGTTCTCCTGCTTATCTGATAAGGCGTAGCAGCGTTTCTTTGTAAGGAGATCCAATGACAGCAGGGGCTGGCATCTCCTTGGGCAGGGCAGAGCCAGCAGAGCACAGTGCCCCAGGGCTGAGCCAGCCTCAGGCACAGGGCAGGACAGACAGGTCCCTGCTGTGGGGACACGTCCACCTGCACAGGTGAGCTCCCTGCCTCTGCTCACCACCACCAAGCCAGCCAGCAGCTCCTCACTGAGCCTCTGTCAATGCCAGCCACGAATTATGATGAACACTGAGCATGTCCCCAGCAGAACAATGTAGAAACCATAACCAAATGCTGGAAATATTAGGCTGTCTGTCTGTGCTCCATCAGTTGCTGGCAACAAGGTTTTAAAATGAAAGGGAAGAGATTTAGATTAAATATAAGGAAGAAATTATTTACTCAGAGAGTGGTGAGGCCCTGGCACAGGGTGCCCAGAGCAGCTGTGGCTGCCCCTGGATCCCTGGCAGTGCCCAAGGCCAGGCTGGACATTGGGGCTTGGAGCAGCCTGGGACAGTGGAAGGTGTCCCTGCCCATGGCAGGGAGTGGAACCAGATGCTCTTCAAGGCTCCTTCCAGCCTAAACCATTCTGTGATTCTCTGATTACCAGATTCAAACGTTTAGACAGGACTTAGGCATTTTTAATCCATGGTTTATTAAGATGGTAGTTGGGTATTATGACTTTAAGACTGTGCAAGGAAGAGAGAACTAAAAACCAGGACAACCCCAGCTGGAATATCACTCCACAAAAGCTGCTAATCCCCTTTCTCAACAAGATCTAGGTTTGCTACCATGTTAACATTCGTTGCATTTCCCTTGCTTCCAGTAAAGGCCATCATCTTGTTATCATCATTTAAGAGCAGAATATTTAAAGTATCTCCTATTTTCCACCCAGAGCAGATCTTGACTCTGATCTTCCTCCCTGCTCCAGCATTTACTCTCAATACCCACATGCCAACTTAGTCAAGCAGTCACATCGGCCTAGTTTCACAGAATCCTGCACTGTAGGATCTGCTGCAGCTGCTCAGGACAACTACTTCAACACCTTTTCTTTGAAAAGAACTACTGTTTCGGGAAAGCTTAAAAAAACCCCGAAGTCCCCACATAAGAAGGTGTCTGGATACTGACAAATTAAACCCACATATTGCCTAGAACTGCAAAGAGCTGAAACAGCCCTGGGGATCAGCTCTGACAAGCGCTTGCTGGGTTTCAGCAGTCCCTGGGCAGCACAGCCCATGAGTGACAAGGAACAGGGATGGCAAGTCCAAAGGAACATAGAAATGAGGAAAAAAGTAGTATGAAGCAGAAGTGTTCACTGTAACGACCAAAAATACACCCCAAACCCATGGATCAGTTACTGCTTGTCCCTTTGAGTTGAGCACAGGTCTGCCTCTCCTCAGTGCTAAGAGTGAGTGAACATTTATTTAACTCCTAGCAGATATTTAGTTGTGGCAGGAATGTGGTGATTTAACCCCAGAGAACAGCTCAGCACCAGGAAGCTGCCACCTCACTGCCCCTGCCCAGTGGGATGGGGAGGAGGATCAGAAAGAAGTAAAACCCATGGGTTGAGATAAGAACAGTTTAGTAATTGAAATAAAGCAAAATTTAATAGCAATAATATTAATAATTGTAATGAACAGGAGAGAGAGAGAGAAAGGAATGAAGCCCAAGAAAGACAAGTGATGCCCAGTTAGAGTCATTTGTCACCTGCTGACCAGTGCCCAGTAGCAACTGGTCCCTCCTGGCCAATGTCCTCCCAGTTTCTATACTGGGCATGATGGTCTGTGGTATGGAATGTCCCCCTGGCCAGTTTGGGTCACTTGTCCTGGCCATTCTCCCTCCTGCTCGCAGGCAGAGACCGGGAAACTGCAAAGTCCTTGATTTAGGGTAACCCTGCTTAGCAACAGCTACAACATCACTGTGTTATCAACACTACAGGCACACCAAACCCAAAACACAGCCCTGTTTTGTGCTACTAAGAAGAAAATTAACTCTATCCCAGCCAAAACCTGGATGCAGAGGAGTATCTCATGCCCATACAGAGGTCCTTGACTCCCACTGGCACTTGGGCATTCCAGTGCAGCTGACCGGGCACTGCAGCCTGCAGCCCTCACCCTGCAGCTCATGGTGCTGCCATCAGGCAGTGCCAGCAGCAAACCCACGGAGTGTTCCACCTGCACTGCTGCAGAAAGGCTTTCAGAGCCATTTCACATCCTGCCTGGAGGTCACATTCAGACCTGGCACCCGCACGTGGATTTGGGGCACGCTCGCTTACACCCAGGATGAACACAGCTGCTGATGGCAAAAGCTGGCAACAGCAGAGTTACAAACTGGCCAGAAAAAAAAAAAATTCAGCCCTTCTTCATGCAGGGAAAATAGAAAAAGAAAAAAAGAAAAGAAAAGAAAAGAAAAGAAGAAAAGAAAAGAAAAGAAAAGAAAAGAAAAGAAAAGAAAAGAAAAGAAAAGAAAAGAAAAGAAAAGAAAAGAAAAGAAAAGAAAAGAAAAGAAAAAGCCAACAGAAACAGTTCATCAGATAGTTATAAGTAGCTGGAAACAAAAACCACAGCCACGTAAATCTTGTGCACAGTGAAGTTCTGGGGCACTCACCTCCTGTTTTTGTTTCAATTAAGACAAAAGCAGGGTTTCTTTTCAGATCTGTATCAAAAATAAAATACCAAAGGCCAAGCTGCTGAGCCCTGCACTGGGTGGGCAGGGAGCAGCCACCCAGTGAGCTTTACTGGTCTCACTGGAGGCCACCCTGCTCCTCAAAACCCCATTCAATCTTGCATTTGCTGCAGCAAGGTCCCATCCCCACTACCAGAGGAACCTCTCCACCCTCACACTTGTCTCATCTGGTTTTCTTCCCCTCATTCCTGATTTCACCATGTTCACACTGATGTTCCTCAATACTCCACAAAACAACTCCAGAGGCATCAGGGTTTGTTCTTTCTCAGGAAGGCAGAAGGATCATCCAACATATTATTTACAGAAAGAAACAGAAATGTGATGGAGCAAGGTCCTACCTGCCCAATCTGCCACTTACAATGCAGGGGAGAAACTCTCCTGCTTGCAGGTTACAGGTTGGTTATTAAATACTCAGCATCTCTGTCCAGTACAAAATCACTTTACACGCACTGTGCTCCACCTTTAGTTACAGCTGGGGAAGCCTCAGCCTGCTGGGGCAGAAAATCAGAACTGGCAGGAAGAGCAGGCAGGAAGAAAAGGCAGGAGAGGGTTGGGCAAGAGCACAAAAGCAGCAATGTAATGAGGCTAAAAGGAAATTCATGCAGTTCCTTGTCCCAGCCCCACGAGTCTGCCTTCACCAGCAGGAGCGGGTCCTACAGGGGTGCAAAGCAGCTCATTCCCTCAGCCCAGCTGCCAAACTGGGGATGCTCCAACACCAGCCCCCCGTGCAAGCCCCTCTGCCACAGGCAGGCACCCAGGCTGGGGCTCAGCCCGTGCCCACCACGTGCCATGGGCTGGCATCACACCGGAGGCTCCTCCTGGCAGGACCCAGGCAGGCCAGAGGTCAGGAGCTGCTCTGCTCATCACAGTCCATTCATTTTTAGGATGCCTTTTCAGCTTTTCTTACAGTCTGATGCCATCAACAAAGACAAGAGCTGGAACACGCTGCATTTTGGGGCATTGGAAGGCCATATGGTGACCTCAGCTGCTGGGACATCCAGTGCAGTGGCACAGGCTGGCACACGCTGCTGGGCACCCCAAATCATGCCAGGACACCTCGCTGCATCTGCCACCCTGCCCCCCATCCATGGCCAAGCAGACCTGCCAGCATCCAGCCCCAACTTCGGGCAGGGGCAGGCATTTCACAGAGTTATCTGCACCAAAACCCAGTTACATTCCAATTCCACAAGTCCTCCAGACTCTCCATCTTGACCTTGGTTGATTCTAAAATCACCATGTGACCCTTTTTGTACCTCCCACTTGAAAAACATCGTCAGGTAGGGCCAGCCAGAGCACAGAGCCTTCCTTCCTCCTCCCCATCAATATTTTATCACAGCAACCACCTGCCACGCAAACAAGCCCTGGGAGAAACAGGAGGTTCGTGGAACTGCCTCAACAGCAGCACAGACACCACAGGAAACAAAACAACCTGTGCACAGAGAAGAGCAGAGCCCACAGAGCAAATGTTTGTGTGCTCCAGGGACAGGGCAAATTCTGCTTTTGCTTGCACAGGGGTGTGACTGCTCTGCCCCCACCAGTTTCAGCTACAGCTCCTGCAAAGGGCCGTGCAGGCAGTGCGAAACTTCTTCCAAATATGTTCAGTTTTGGGGGTTTCATTGTAGTCAAAGACAGGAAAGTGATTCCCTGCATGGAGTCAGCAGTTCACAGGTTTGGCACCAGGAATGTCCCTGTGAAAGCACTGGGATTCACAGCGAGATGGTGCCTGGGGACCAGGGACATCAAAGAATAAGAAACACGGGGAATCCTTCATGTTTTCCTCTGATTCAGCTTGCAAGAGCTGCTCAGGGCCCCCTGCCCAGGTACAGAGCAACCATCACCTTTTCTTTTTGTTTTAACCTTTGGAGAACAGAGCCAAGACCAAAATAGATCCACTGCTACCAACTTCTCCACAGTCAGGAGCTGCATGGGAAACATCCTGACTCCTGAATTTCATCCGTGAGACAAGCTCTCCTCGATGCCAGTGCTCCCGGGGTGACACCTCCAGGGAAGCACCATTTGTTTATTACAGAGCACGCAGGGATGGGAGCAATTGGAGCTTATTATTTCTATTGGAGATGTGATTTCAGGCTGGGAGAAAATTTTAGACTGCACAAGCCTGAAATAACTCCCTAGGCCAAATTTACAACTGGTAACAGGCAGAACTATCAGAGTCAGTTGTCATTTTATTAAAGGCCTGCACGACCCCTTGACCTATACAGACTCTGGAGCTGCCAGCCCAGGGACTGAAAGCAGAGCTGTCAGAGAGGCCAGGCCCCTCCTCACAGGATTAGTTTGGTCTCAGTATGGATTTTAAGGCACTAAACACCGCAGTGGGATGGCTGTTCTTACAGCCACATCCCCCTGAGGGGGACACAAAGATGCTCCGAGGGCTGGACCCCCTCTGCTCTGGAGCCAGGCTGGGAGAGCTGGGGGTGCTCAGCTGGAGAAGGCTCTGGGGAGACCTCAGAGCCCCTTCCAGCCCCTAAAGGGGCTCCAAGAGAGCTGGAGAGGGATTTTGGACAAGAGCCCAGAGTGAAAGAACAAGGGGGGATGGCTTCCCACTGCCAGAGGGTCAATTTAGATGAGATACTGGAGAAGTTTCTTACAATGAGGGTGGTTAAGCACTGGCACAGGTTGCCTAGAGGGAACAAAGATGCCCCAGGCCTTGAACCCCAAGTGTTCAGGGCCAGATTGGATGGAGCTTGGTCTCGTGGAAGGTCCCACGTCAGGGGGGCTGGACTAGGTGACCTTTAAAGGTCACCTTCCAAGCCAAACCCTTCTGTGATTCTGTGCTGTAATGCACATCCCTGCACCTCGCTGGGTGGGATCCTGCACGGTGCCTTATTTAGTGGCAATAATCCCTCCTGCCTCTTTGCCTTTCCCATTCCAGCCATCCACCTCGCTGGCTCCCCCCGGACTATCAGCATATCTGGTGTATGTGGGAAAAACCCCAAACACTTTAACAAAGTTCTGTTGAAGGGCGTGACAAACACCAGATCTTGTTCTGTCGATACACTACACACTCAGGAGTGCTGGTAGGAGGCTGAAACACCACAGCACGTTTTGGGCAGAAACCCCAGAAACCGGAATTTTACATCTCCCAGGACACAGCCTTGTAACTGGAGCCATTCCTGCTCGGTTCTGAGGAGGCTGCAGGCAGGGACTGACACACAGGGACACCCGTGGCTCTCATGGAGCCTCTTCTCAGGCCCTTCAATGAGATAAGAAAGTCCCTCTTGGGTTACAGTGTTTATTTCACCTTCTCTATCAAAATAAAAGCGAACATGAAGTTGTGGTCATCGACTGCACCAAGTTCATCTGGTGATGAGTTGTCCTCGTGCCTGTGACACCCACCCTCCCTGGCTGCTTGCAAGGACAGACCCTTCTCCATGAGCTCACTGACCCAGGCTGTGCACTGTGGGGACAGGACTAAATATTACTCCACAGGAAATATTGAGAAATCCAGTCTCTTTGGTGAGGTGATCCTTCCTAAGCACGAAAACCACACGCCCATGATTGATGGAGTGGCTCCCCGTTCCAACAGCCAGCTCATGCAGACAATCCCAAAAGCCAAGCAGCAGAGCCCAGAGCGAGCAAGCACAGCTGCCTGCAGAGACAAGGGTTAACAATCTTATCTGGGGTCACCAGAAGAAATTCCAAGTAAAACCCACAGCACGCAGATTTCCTGCTTTCTAACCCAGTGCCCTATTTATACCTCTCTTTCTTCACAATGCCAGTGACAGCCTTTTCCTCACTCACAGGCATGTTTCCTGCTTTCTGAATTGTGACTTTCATTTGTAGCTCATTTCCATAACCTCCGAAATAGAGTTTCAGTGGAAGTGTTAAATGTACTGATAAATTCTTCATGAATCTTAAAGTTATTGGCAGAGAGAATGGGGGCAATTTACCCTGTACCAGTCAATTGAAAATTATATATTTCAAAACCCTCTAATGGAACGCAGCAAGGTTTAACTCTGACTGATAGAGTAACGCCTTCCTGAGGACGAGGCCAATATCAGAGCCTATTTCCAAAATGCAAAGTCCCCGGTGTGATGGCAAACAGGCTCATCAGCACACAGTGACCTTCACAGGCTCCAATCCTTATCACAGAGCACAGGGACAAACTCTGTGCTCCCGTGCAGAGCAGCCCCCAAACAGCCCTCGGGGTCCCCTTCTCCAGCCCTCCGCCCCTCCGGGCTCATCCCACAGCCTGGGCAGCGGGCACAGCGAGGGCATCCTGCCCCTTTACTCCCCTCTCGTGAGACTCCACCTCGAGTGCTGCACCCACCAGGAAGGCCCCCATGTAAAAAGGATGTGGAGGTGCTGGAGTGAGTTCAGGGGAGGCCATGAAGATGCTCCCAGGGCTGGAGCCCCTCTGCTCTGGAGCCAGGCTGGGAGAGCTGGGGGTGTTCACCTGGAGAAGAGAAGGATCCAGGGAGAGCTTAGAGCCCCTTCCAGGGCCTAAAAGGGCTTCCAGAAGAGCTGGAGAGGGACTTTGGATAAAGGCATGGAATGACAGGGCAAGGGGGAATGACTTCCCACTGCCTGAGGGCAGGGATAGGTGGAATATTAGGAAGAAATTCCTCCCAGTGAGGGTGGGGAGACCCTGGCACAGGGTGCCCAGAGCAGCTGTGGCTGCCCCTGGATCCCTGGCAGTGCCCAAGGCCAGGCTGGACAGGCAGGGACAACCTGGGATAGTGGAAGGTGTCCCTGCCCATGGCAGGGGTGGAATGAGAAGGGCTTTAAAGTCCTTTTCAACCCAAAGCATTCTGTGATTCTGTAGTTCCATCTGATCAGGCTTCACTTTGATTAACAAAGCATCTTCTGTGTGCTCTTTGCCAGGAGCATGGCATGGTCCAGCTGCTGCCACACCTCTGGTTTCCCTATTTTAAACAGCAAGAGAGAAAGAGGGGGAAAAAAAAAAGAGGAAGAGAGAAAACCCAGTCTCATCTGATCCTTATCCCTGCCAGAGCAGGAGCATCTTCAAAACCACTGGCTGAACAAGTTGCACTAAATAATTAGGACACATGGGGGGACTAAAAGTAAAGAAAGACTAACGCACAGATTTGCTGCAACGTTTCCACTTCACTGGAGTCAGAAACAAGACACAAGGTGCCTATTCTGGAAAACCAGATGTGGCTGTGACTGAACAAAGCAGTATGGACAGGAGGCAAGCAGGGAAAGCAAACCCACAAAAGTCATCGTGACTTATGTGAGAATCTGGAGGTCAGACATGGAAAGAGCAAAGTCAGGGGTGGAGCTGCCTTGCAGGAGTGCTGGGGATGCTGTGGGGTGTGAGGGCTCAGCCTGAGCTGTGGGGAAGGTAAGGAAACGTGGGCGTAGATCCACTGACAGGAAAAGCATCCAGCTTTTCTGATGGAAACCCCATGGGACTGCAGCCCACCTTCCCTGGAGGGGGTGCAAGAGGGAGAAACCAGGGACTGAGGACGATGCCACTGCCCACAGACAAGCATCACGATGGGCACCTGATCTTCCGTTTTTACTGATTCTTTTAAATCCTTCTCGACAGCCCCGTGCCTTGCTGCACCAATGGGACCCGAGTATAGCCGGCCCCTTGCTTATCACTGCCGTAGGGGCAATGGCATCTGAAATGAGACCAAGTGCCAGAGCATCCCTTAGGAGCACCCAGGGCAGGCTGACAGACTCGAGGGGACTGTGCTGTCCCCTCCGTCACTCTGACACGGGATGTAACTCGTTCAGAGTCACCCCGGGACGGCACAGCCCCGACAGCAAAAGCCACAAGCAGGAGGTCCCTGTGCTCAGCAGAGGAAGCACGAGTGACACCTCCCGTGACACAGCGAGCCCAGAGCCAGGGCACAGACCCTGCAGCTGCCTGCCCTCACCCTTCCTCGAAAGCGTCCAGGGGTCACACACCCAAGCACGCTCGCCACAGTCAGGTGTCACTGAGACCAAAACTGTGTGCATTCCAAAATGGAGCCCAAAACGCTGATACGAAGCAGAGGAATGAGGGAACAGGACTGGACAGGGCAGCAGCCCCCTGACCCCAGCAGAGCTGCTCCCAGCTCCCGCTCTCCTGCAGAAACACACACTGCTCCCTGCCCCATAGAAAATATTTGTGCATCCTACATAATTTAGAATCCTATTAAATAACTTGACTCCCTTATTTTTCATAGCAGCAAATTCCATGAATTTTGCATGGAATAAAAATTTAGCAATCATAGCAGTTGCTAATTTCTGTGCTGTGCTCAGAGCAGCCTTTCACTTCCTCATAATGATTTTAAAACATTATCCTGCTGTTTCCTTTTTTCTATGCCTGGCATTGAAGAGCTCTGCAAACTATTTGAATTGCGCTGCTCTGAAAAAAAATCCTGTAGGGGAGGAAAAATTAAATTCAATCATCACTCTACCCTCTGTGAACTGTGAAAGTCTTGGGAACATGAAAAGGTGCTTTCGAAAGGATGTTAAGCATTCAAAAGATTAGACAGCAATGTGCAATTAAATGTGTTCCACAACCCTTTGTCAGAGTATCCAAAACCTTACTTCTGCATGAACTTCAAATCCTCCCACTGGGAGCTTGTTCAAGTGGTTTACTTTAAACCTGTACTTTAGATATTCCATACCTTTCACTTTTATAATTCTTCAGCATATGCTAACACTGGCAGAGTTAATAGTAACTGACTAATTTTAAACCCTGTGATTACTGGAGCTGATTTATATAGTAGCTTCACTTCACAATACTGCGAATCAGGCACGCGGTAATTGCCAAGTTCAATTTTAGCTCTGTCACACTGAAGCATTAGTTTTTATGCCTCAGCTGTTGCCTCCTCCATGCTATAGAGGTAAGTTGATAATGCAGCAGGTTTTGCTGTTAAATATCATAATATTATGATACCCCATGTCAGATCCTTGCAAGCTTTGTGAGCTATGCATCATCTATTAACTAAATACTTTTATTAAGGGAACGGTTTGAAAAGGTTCCTATTCTAATTTAGCTCAGAACACTGAATACTGGAAAGAGGAGGGGAAATGCAATGATTTAATTCACCATCAAAAGTGGCTTGGTGGAGAGAAGCACTCATCATCATCACCATCAAGGAGCTGTGATAGGAAATGTGAAGGGCTTACACTGCAGGCAGTGAGCACAAACCTTCCAGCTGAGACCCCTCACCCTCAGGCCACAACCTCCTGGCACAGGTAGGAGCAGTGCCAGGAGCAGTTTCACCCTTCAAAACCAGGAGCTTTGGGGCTGCAGGTCCATGTCCACCAGCAAGTGGCATCTCGATCGAAGTACGGACATCCCAGGGAAACCTTCCCTCCCATCCCCGTGGGTGCTGCTGGCAGGGCTCGTGGAGCCTGCTGGGACAAGCAGACAGGGCAAGATAGAGGAGATGGGGACACCAGAGAGCCTTTGCTGGGAAGGGATGGGGCTCCACAGCTGAGGGATGGGCTGTGCTTGAAGAGGAATGACACTGTGCTGCTGAGCTGCTGCTGCTGCCTCGCAGCTGAACCAACACACAGCTGGGCATTACCAGTAATCTCTTAATAGCACTTAAATCCACCCATCTCTTGGGCTTCATGCTAGAAGATTTTCTTTCTTTTTTTCTTTTTTTTTTCTCATTATTAAAGTCTGCTCATATCAAATGCAACAAATGTGGGTAAACTGGAACTGCTTTCCCTCCCATTCACACATTCCTTGGTGCTCAGGATCAGCGAGGGTGGGAACACGAGCTGGAGGCCCAAAGTACCAGAGAAGGCTCTGAGGACAGGACACAGGCCTGGGGATGGATCTGGGCACCTCCTCTGTCCCAGGGACACAGGAGTGGGGTCTCTGCCCTGGTCCAGGGTTGATCTTTGCAATCCCCTGTAGGGAAAGAGCACAATGCAACAGAAGGGTCTTGCTGCACAGGCAGTGCTCACTCCTGTTGGACACTCTGCACTGATCTCAAGCCCTGCCTGCCCTCCACAGCTCCCTCATCCCCAGGCAGAGGCAGAGACACCAATCCAAGCCACCACCCACGTGCTGGCCCCTGTGGGGGCTCCAGGGACCCTCCTCTGATGCCACCACTCAGCAGTGTCTTGGCCACTCACTGGGGAAATTCCTGCTATTGATGCCTCAGGTTTTAACTCTTATATTTTCAAATCCTGTATTGCCCAATGTGTAACTGAAGTTTCTTGTAGCTGCTGATTTCAGCTCTCTGCTCATAACAAACCTCTCTGGGCCTGCTCTCCAAGGACACCCAGGCTGTCCCAGGCCTGAAAATGTGTAACCAACATCTTGGAAGGGGGGTGAGCTGAGGGGAAATTACATCATTAGCTGAAGTTTTAATTGGCGAATTTATGCTGATATGCAAATGGACCAAACCTATAAAGGTGTGGGGAACTCAGGACTTGTCCATCTTGGGGTCCAGCTTGGAGCCTTTGGCTCCCCAGGGTGCACCTTTGAAGGCCTTTCCAATAAATAACCAACTTTATTCCCTTATCCCTGTCCAGTCTCTGTTTCTAGGGAGCCTCTCAAAGCATCACCCTGAGCACCACCCTTCCCTGATAAACCCCAGTTTCATGGACACAGGACAGCTGTGCAACCCATGATATTCACCAAAACCATGGAATCTTACTCCAGTTCTGAAGTTCATTGCTTAGGAACCCAGCAAAACCCCTGGGGACAGCAGTTACCAGTCCAGTGGCCACCTCTCCCGTTAACCCTCTCTCCACTGGAGCAAGGCAAGAGCCTGAAAATGGGTAAGTTCCTCTTCTACTATTTTTTCTACGGTTTTCCAAAAGGAAAAGAAACAGACAACGAGCTAGAAAGGGAGCACCCTGCAAGCCTGGAGAGCTGGAGCTCCATTCCATCGTGGCTCAGAGCCGTGTCCAGGGCTCCCACAGCACAGGCAGCCTCCTGCTCCCTGCAGCCCTTCGTGTGAGAAGGTGGGACACCTCACACACAGAGAAAGAGGAAGGAAAATGTGGGAATTTTGCCAAGTGTGTGGTCACTGGGAGGAAGGAATAGGATTGATGATTTTTTCAGCTTTGATGATTTTGGTTAAACCAGAGCCACGTGCCTCAGAATGCTTCAGGAACCCACTCCACAAATTAATCAACCACAGTGCCCAGGCATTCAGGGGAGGAATTGACTCTTTGATGTCTGAAGTCACATTTTTTTGCAGCCCCCCAGGGATGTCTGGCCAGTCCCATCTGTTTCAGAGCCTCTGCCAAGGTCAGTGCTGCTGACAGGCAGCAGCCTGGTGCAAACCACTGGTGGCTGCATCAGCCCCTGTGTAACACAGCTGGAGGATGCTGATGGCATTGATGCTTTCAGAGGTTTTCAGAAGCTAAAGCTGAGCTCAAACCACACTTTCTCACTTGCATCACCCCTGTACTTTCTTATGATTATCTAATGATTGCCCAGAGTGCAAACTCCCCATCCCAGCGGAGGGAGAGGCCACAGCCCAGCTGCAATCTCACCAAGCCCAGGGCTTGCAAGAACGTGGATTTCCCTGGCAGCAGGGCAGGGAGGACCAGTTTGGTGTCAGACACCTCTCCCAGCACAAAGACAAGGCCCTGCTCTGCTCTGGGGTACCACGTGCCCACACTGGTAATGCAGAACCCACAGCACTGGGATTCTTCTAAAAAATAACCCTGGAAAGAGATTTCCTGGAGGCAGTATGATTTCTCTCTCCCTTATTCACCCACACACCCACACTCTTTGTCCATCTTAGCTACAGTTTTTAGGAACAGTCCTTTCCTAAGTGCTCAGCAGGACCTTTTTCAGCTGTGGCCTCAGAACTCTGCTGGGCCACAGGTCAGTGCAACAACAGCCAACAGCCGAGCTCCTGAGTTTAAACAGAGCTCTGTAGCCACAGGAGCCACAGAGGAAGCCAGCAGAGCTCATCCATACCCTCTGCTTGTGCAGAGCTGGGAGACTCCACAGCCCCCAGCACACATCTGCCTGCTGAGCACGTGGGGAGGTTTGCATCCTCTGGGCACATCCTTGACAGAAAAAATAGTTTGGGTTGGAAGGGACCTTAAAGTCCATCCAGTTTCACCCCCTGCCATAGGCAGGGACACTTTCTACTATCTCAGGTTGCTCCAAGCCCTGTCCAAGCTGGTCTTGGACAATTCCAGGGTTCCAGGGACAGCCACAGCTGCTCTGGGCACCCTGTGCCAGTGTTTTACACTGTCGTTGTAAAAAACCAAAACCAAACCTATGTTATATCCAGTTTAAATAGACCCTCTTTTCGTTTAAAATCACCCCTTGTCCTATAGTAACAGGCCATGCCTAAGTTTGTCCCCATCTTTATTGGCCCAATTTAAGAACTGAATATGCAGGATCTGGAGCTTGCACAGCATTTTACCACCCGTAATTTCATGGCTTCTCACCAGCTATGAGCTCTGTTTCACTTTGGGACAGAAAAGGGGCATTGCCACAACCAAACCAGAGCGCTGCATCCTGGGGGAGCTGTGGAACAGAGCTCCAGAGTCCAGAGCTGCCCCAGCAGCACATCCCACCCAGCCCTGCACAGAAAACACCCCTGCTCACAGGAGGAGCTAATCCCTCAGCAGGATGTCCAAGTCATCCCCACCCACCTTTTATAATTTGCAGATAACAAACTAAATGCAACATTAAGCTTAAAATAAAAGCATCGACACCTTTGCACAGAGATCTTGGCTTCTCTTTCTAATGCATTTAGCTGCTTTTTAGGAATTGTTCTCATTATTTTCTGTGAAAGGAAAAGAGGCAAGCAGGTGGTCCCTGACTGCATGTGCCATGTGTCCCCTACCACGCTCTTATGTGACTGAACAGAACATTTACAGGGGTCTGAACAGCTGCTTGCAATGGGCACGGGGACAGCAGAGCCCCCAGATGAGCTCTCCTCGTACCTGCTGTGCTACACAGAATCATGGACTGGCTTGGGTTGGGTTGGGTTGGGTTGGAAGGGAATTTAAAACCCATCTCATTCCATCCTTGCCATGGACAGGGACACCTTCCACTATCCCAGGTTGCTCCAAGCCCTGTCCAGCCTGGCCTGGGACACTTCCAGGGATGGGGCAGCCACACATTGGGTACTGCTCGAAAACCAGCCCGTGCTGAGTTTGCAGCAGCCTCAGCTCACAGCTGTGTGTGTATCTGCAGCTCTGGGAGCTGGCTCTGGACAAGGATGCTCAGGAGCCTCTGGTGCTCGTGCAAGGCACCTCACACACCCCAGAGCTGCTGATGCAATTCCTGACACACCCAGCACCAGCAGGGAGCACTTTCCTACTGCTTCCCATTTTCCCATCACAGTTAGGAAATGAGAAAACCAAGAAATCCCCCCGAACTGCAAGTGTCTGTTGTTGTTCAGATGAGAAAATAAAAGATATTTCACCAAACTCTGTTTACCATGTGCTGACACATGGAGAGGCTTTATTTAAAGCACTGAAAAGCTTCCTGGCCCCCCTCCTCACGCTGCCCAGTGCCCCCCAGTTTCAGATGTAAAGGTGGAACCAATTTGTTGGGGTGAGATGCTGCATCACTGAGGTGAGTGAAGGGAGGGGGGAGGATGAGGAGCATGAAGAATTACATCAAGAACTGGCCCCCAGAGACCTGTGTGAAGCACATCCCCACATCACACTGGCAGCTCCCAGCATCCAGCCCCACTGGGGTTTATTTGCTCCAGAGCAGGAATTCATTTTGCACTCAACTAATGTCAGCCCAAAGTGCTTTCAAACAATGCTGCTCTAACAGAGACATTACAAAAGCCATTATTCTCCTGTTTAGAGTCAAACTAAGCAAATACAAAGGTAACTTTATTTTAAACAAACTACCATCATCACAAACAATGGATACCAAATATTTTTTTCCAATATACAAGGAATTTAACTTTCATTTTGGCTCTTCTTGAAGGAGTCAAGAATATCAGCTTGGCAAATACCAGCTTGTGCAGCAACATGATGAAGAAACTGGAAAACACTTCCTTCCAAATCCTCCTCCTTAATGAGAGTTAAGGAAGTTTTATAATACATTTAATTTCAAGATCTCTTTCCTCCTACTTTCTAGAAAAGCATATAATCCAATGACACACTAAAAGAAAAAAAAAAATCTTTCTTTCTAAATTATTTCTAAATTGTTCCCAGTTATGTTCTTGAAAGTATTCCCAGTTGTCTGTGACATTATCAGGCTTCCTACCCATCCCACCAGCACCCTTAAGGATTGGGAGGGGGCTGTGTTTGCTGCTATCACTTTGGATAAATCCAAAGCAGCTCAGAGGAAGCAGATTTGCTCCACAGGGAACAAGCCTGATCCTCCCTGCCACAATTCTGCTTGTTCACACCACCTCTGACTCCAGCCCTGTTTTACAGAGCCTGGAACTCCAGGTCACACCCAGCACCAGTCCCTGGCACCTCTGCCTGGATCCAGGTGATTCCTAAATGCCAGTTTTGCTAAGCACACAGAGGTACCTGCAAAGCTGCTATCCCAAAGCTGCCACTGCTGCCACTCTTTCCATGCAGGGGAACTCAGAGCTGAGGTGGGCACAGGTGGGATGAAAAGCTGGGATGACCAAGCCATGCCCTCTGGAACGAGCAGTCCCAGGGGAAGGCTCCCAACAGAGCAGCAGGATGGAGCTCTGCTGGTTTCACCAAAACCACCCAAGTGGCTTTGCACAGAGCTTTTCCCTCTCTCTGCCTTGTCACGGATGCCACGGGCAGTGCAGAGCTCTGGCAGCAGTGCCCTGCCCTGGTTTGTAAAGCTCCTCCAGGGTGGAGGCTCCACCACGGCCCTCCCGCCCTCCCAGCAGCTCTTCCTGCGCCTCCAGGGCTTCATTTGACCACGGACAACACAGAGAGGTGAAGATTATTCCTCCCTCCACCGGGACAGTCACTCAGTGCTGATGCTGAGCCTTGTTCCAAATATATCCTTGGAATCAGAACCGTCTCCTGCAGCCCCAGCACCACCCAGCACACGCTGCTGGTGCCAGTCCCAGCACTGGTCCTCTGCCCAAATGGCAACGCTGCAGGTTTCAGTGCTCCTCTGAGGACAATCTTCTGGATGCTGGGACACCTTACAGGAACACCCTCTGGAGTCCCACCATCCCTGTTCCCGGGCTGGAGGATGCATGGAGGTCCAACAGCTGCTGGAGGCTGCCAGAACATCCTCTTTAACCTCCAGTCCCACTGCAATGCCACCACAGAACCAAAACAGTGCCAGAACACCACGGCAGCTTTGGCTGGATGCACCCCCGAGCCCCAGCTCACAGCTGTGTCCATTCAGCTCCATCCCTAGTCGGAGAAATGGCATTTTTTACTGGGAACTCGAGTGCCACATGGAAACAGGCTCCTGCACAGGCAGGCTGGTTGTTGCAGAGCATCTCACAGCTGTGCTGCACTGCAGCAGGAGCACCAGGCCAGACTCCCCAGCCAAGGAACCGACCTGGGCATCCTTTAATTCTGTGGCAGTGAGGATTTACTGGACACTGCGATAGTTGTACATGCACAGCAATCTTAAGCCTTCATCAGCCTTACAAAGGCTAATTTATTATCCTTTCTGCTCCAAAAACAAGCTCTGCCTTCATTTACACCTTCATCTGCTCAAAGGACGTTTCAGAGGTAAAACCTGGACAAATTTTATCAATGAGTTCAAATCTTGAGCTAAATCAGAAGGAGGAATGGATTTACCCTAATCCCCTCCAAACATTCATCAACATCACCTGCCAGCTCAGCAGGATTTAATCTCTCTTTAATCTCTCAAAAGCAGTGGAGTGGATGGGGAAGAGGTTGGGTGCACAGCAATGGTGGATCTCCCTCCCTCTCTCTCTCTTTTCTTTCTTTTTTGAGAGAATCCTGGCTGCCAAATCACATAAAGCAGCACTTGGAAATTCACGAGGATTTTGCCAATATCACTTCCCAGGTGAATAACTGGTTTGGATAGAACACTATCTACCTGAGGAGAAGAGGTGCCCACCCAGGAGCCTTGGAGGAACACGGTATCTCCGTGAAGATGCTCCAGGAGCTCCAATTCCACCTGCTGGCAGCAAGCACAGGGACTGCTCAGGCAGGCTCTGCCCTGCGCCGAGGGCAGGGATGGGGTGGAGATGCACGGAGTGGCGGCAGAACCCGCTCCAAACCCGCTCCAAACCCGCTCCAAACCGCGGCTCCGCTCCGCGGGTACCGCGCCCTGCGAACAGCTCCGATCCCNGATCGCAGCGTTAGCGTGTGATTCGAGGTTTACATAACACCAGCGAGCGCTCTTGGCAGAAACAATTGGTATTAGCAAGGAGAAGGAAGCATCAGGAACAGCCGGCAGAGCAAAGGGACACCTCTCGCAGCAGCCCCCGGGCTAGGGAGAAAATAAATAACAAATGCAACAGAAGCAACACTTGGACAGCGGAGAGGGAGAGGGGAAGCCTCCGCAGAGGGAAACCGAGCCCGAATCGTGGCTGAGACGAGCAGGGAATTAAACTTTCTGTTGTCACCTCCTTCCCAGCCCGGTCGGACCGAGCTTTGCGCTTCACCGAGGCGCTCCAGTCACGCCTGCCACGCTCAGGGACCGGGGGAGGGCTGAGCCTCACGGGGCTCCGGGCGGTGAGGGACGAGCAGCTCCCACTGATTGTGGGGCTCAGCAGAGCCCAGGCAGGGACACAAGGCACGGAGCTCACCAGCCCTGCAGAGCCTGGCTCCATCACTGCACCCGGCAATGCACCGCACTCTGAAACCTTCAGTCACACAAACTTCTTCATTTTAAACTCAGCTCGGGCTGGTGTTGGTGGGTTTCACTCTGGGAGGTTCTGTTTAGCACAGAATATTACGACGTGGAAGTGACTCTCAAGGATCATCAAAGTCCAGCTCCTGGCCCGGCATGGGACAGCCCCAAGGAGCCCAAACCAAATCCAGAGAAGCCCCAAAGAAGGCTGGATCACCCCACTGGCCTCGTTAGTGGCTCCACAGTACCCAAAGGGATGAGGGCCCCAGTTTCAGGTGGCCTGGCTGGCCCCTGTCCTGCCGTATGTGCCACAGTGCCACCAGAGAAACAGAGAATCCTAAAGGTGGGAAAAGACCTCCAGGATCACTGAGTCCAACCATCAACCCAGCACTGCCCAGGCCACCACAGCTCCACGTTTTTGGAAGCACATGCCCACACCCAGGGAGCAGGACAGCAACCACCAGCCCTGTCCCACAGCTTCTGAGGACAGCTGGTCCCTGGGCACTGTGGCCCCATGTCCCAGGGATGCGAGGAGCCCCAGCAGCTCTCCAGGAGCCCGTGGGTCCTGCAGCCTTCCTGCTGTAACTGTGCTAAGCAGGGAAGCAGCCTGTTCTCCAGACCTTTTGGTGCCAAGCAGAGCATCCCTTCCAAGCTGGCACCGTCCCCACGCTCATGGCACGGTGACAGTGACACAAGCTCAAGCCCCAGATCCAGCACCAGGCTCTTCCTGCCTCTGAGCTATCCAAGATTTCCAGCTCTGGCGGCAAATGAGAAGCTCCAGTTGAGCTTCAGAACATCCTAAGACAATTCCTCAAAACAAGAGGATGTTAAAATCCTCGTTTCCCAGAGAATCCGAGCAGTGCTTTCCTGAAAATGGGAGCTACCTGTGGCTTCATGTGCAGCTTCTGGAGGGCAGCTATGGATAGCAGGATTTAAAATCAAACTTAATCAGGAAAGTTTCCATGATAAACTTGGATTTGCCTGTGATACAAGGATCCTGGTTTAGAATCTAATTTAGGTTGGAAGGGACCTTAAAGATCATCCTCTTGCCATGCACAGCACAGGAAGGTGAAGGAAGGGGAAAAGAGGATGAAAATTTTGTGCAAGACTGCCCTGGATTCCAGCTCTTCACTCATTTCCTCTCAAACTTACACATTGTGACCTTTCTGGGCAAAAAATAAAATTAAAAAAAATACAATAAATAAAGAAATAAGTAATAGTAATGCATGTAGGGAAAGGATGCCAGAGCCAGCTCTGGAGCCTGCAATCCAGATCCCTGCTCCCAGGACATATTTCTAAATCTCAGTCAATACCACATGTTTTCCAAGGAACAAGGCATTTCACATTTTATTAATTCTAACTAAAGCCCTTTTTATTGCAAGCTTTCTATTTAGCATTTGATTGCAGCCACCACCACTGAGACTCTCACTGTATTAGAGCAGAAAATCTATTGATATTTTTCTTTCCTGCCATCTCCATCCCAGAAGGTGCTATTGAAATTAGTTCAAATACACTTCCAGAGGTCCCTTCCAGCCTGAGCTACTTTATGATTTTTAACATGTATTTGTTTCTTTGGTGTTCTCACACAAATTTGGTACCCCACTTCCACAGGTGACTGAAGCTCCATGCTGTCATTCCCACCAGGATTTGGCCTCTCCTAAAAGGAAGGCCAAATATGCCAAACAACTCACTTAAAGACCTGCAAATTTATAAAGCTAAAAAGACCATGTTGATATTTTTCCCCTTTTCAAAGCCCAACTCTTAAATGGAAAAACCAACTTAACAGAGTGTCCAAAACGCCACCATTCTGGTCTGATTTAAATCAAATGGTTAAATACTCCACATGTTTGGCACAGCCAGAACTATCTGCTTTGCAAACAGATGGCCACCCACTATTAATTTGCCACCTTGACACAGAAATGCAGGTTGTCAATTAATTAAAAAACAAATGCCAGCAGTCTTCAGTTCACATTGTGACCTGCAGCCTTTTCTCTTTATCTTAAGTGGAGGGAAAAAAACACATATAAAACTACCACCTACTAAGGCAAACTCTTGGCACGTAACAAACGCTGTGCTCAGCTTGAACAGATTTATCAGGTTTAAACCACCATGTCGCCAGCATCCGTCTGGGGTGGAGGAGCCCAGACCGTAATTCCAGTGTCGGTCCCTAAATATCCCTGGATTGAAGGCTGACCTCGCTGCCTGGCTGCAGGGTGGGACCCACGGCGCTCGCTGGAAGGTTTTTCTTCAAGGGCTGTTTGATCTTCAATCAACAATGCTTATCAGTGCTGAAGTCTGCCGGCCATTCCCAAAAGTTTGATATTTTTAACAGCACATTCTTCTTCTCCTTTGAATGCTATTTAGAGACAAGATAATGCAGCAGGGGAAAAGTTGCCCCCCTGGGCTGAGCATGGACAAACAGAGCAGGATCTGACCGGGGGGGATATTTTCCAGTGCTACAAGCCCCAGTTTCTGTCCTTTATGTTCCCCCCCCGCCAAGTACTTCTTCTTCATATAATATTCTAATGCTTTGTTGGGCCATTGCATAAGCTGAGACCAACCAAGATAATTCAGTAAGAAGTCACTAAAGTTTTCATACATTTTAGTTCCATGCTGTCAAAGTTTCTCTTCTTTTTGTTGAAGACTCCAGGGCACACTACCCCTCTACTGACAGTAGGGACTACAGATCTAATTCCCTAAAAATACATAATTCTTCCTCTGCAGGCACAATGTTCTGAGATGGCTCAGTGTATAAAACTCCCCTGTTCAAAGAAGCACCCAAGAAAATGAAGAAACAGGGAATGAATTTGTTATTTGTTGACAAAAACAAACAAACAAACAAACAAACAAACAAACAAGTTAGGGTTCAGTAACTGCAAACAATGCAACAAAATCACAGAACAGTGTGGGTTGGATCTCATCCCACCCCTGCCATGGGCAGGGACACCTTCCACTGTCCCAGGCTGCTCCAAGCCCCATCCAGCCTGGCCTTGGGCACTGCCAGGGATCCAGGGGCAGCCACAGCTGCTCTGGGCACCCTGTGCCAGGGCCTGCCCACCCTCACAGGGAACAATTCCCTCCCAATATCCCATCCAGCCCTGCCCTCTGGCAGTGGGAAGCCATTCCCTGTGTCCTGTCCCTCCATCCCTTGTCCGCAGTCCCTCTCCAGCTCTCCTGGAGCCCCTTTAAGCCCTGGAAGGGGCCCTGAGCTCTCCCTGGATCCTTCTCTCCTCCAGGTGAGCCCCCCCAGCTCTCCCAGCCTGGCTCCAGAGCAGAGGGGCTCCAGCCCTTGGAGCACCTCCGTGGCCTCCTCTGGATTTGCTCCAACAGCTCCAGGTCCTCCTTGCTCTGGGGGCCTTGAGCAGCCCACCCTGTGCCCTCCCACAGCAGCACAAAGGTCCCTGGGAGCATCTTCCCCGTGGCATAAAGGAGAGGTGATGGTGGGGTGGAATCGAGCAGCTCATCCTTGCCCAAGGGTTTGGCTCTCAGGGGAGAAAGGAGCTCAGCCTGCACTGCTGGGACAGCACTGAGCTCCACCAGCTCCCCTCATGGACCAGCACCACATGAGGCCAAGCTCCCCACTCTCACAGCGTCCTCCCCTCCCAGCATCATCCTTCACACTGAAACTGTTGCATTTGAGGGTTTTCAAAAGGTTTGACAAGTCCCAAGGAGCCTACACAGCCCTACCACCTTCCCAGGGAGAGGGAGATGTTCAGGAATAAACTGCTGGGTGAGCCTGGCTGGAAAGGTGAAACTCTTACAGAGGTACAAATGTGGAGATCCACTCTTAGGAAGAGAGAAGCCTTTCAGATGTCCCAGGCTCTGCTTGGAGTTCTCCACGGACCTGGATCTCCTGCAATGGATGCTCAGTGCTCAGGGCGGCTCAAATTAATCCTAAAATAACCCCCAAATGTCTGGGGGTCCCTGAACTCAGCTGCTGCTTCTGGAGAGGGAGATCTAGGCCAGTTCCTGGAGAGGATAAAAGGCAGAGCCATGACACTGCTCTTATCTCCCAGCCTTGGCCACTGGCAAGAACAGAGATGGAGAGGAAGATGATTGTTTTTTTCTGAAGTGGAGAGGAAAAGCACCGTGCACAGGCAGAGAGCTGGGAAGAAAAGGGGATGGAGCCTCCCTGACAAGCCCAGACAGGGATGGAAACTCTGACTCATCGGTGGGTTTTGTGGGAAGAGAAACCTGCTGATGTGATCCAGCTAATCCCATAAAAAAGTGCTCCTTGCCGCTGGGGGGGTGGAAGAGGATCCATGGGGTCCTGGGGAAAATACAGCCTGGGTGACAGTGAGGATGGTGGCACGCCACCAGCGGGGTGGCACCCAGGGTGGCATGTGCCAGGACTTGTCCTCCACCTCCCCTGAGCTCCACAGTGCCAGGGCTGTCCCAGACCTTCTCGAGGCTGAGGTCTCTGCTGCCTGGAAGATGATGCTCATTGGGAATGGGAGAAGAGGCTGCAGCAAGTTCTGCCACCACAGGTCCTCAGACTGTCACCCCCCTTTTCTAGCACCTGCTAAGTCATGCGACCCTTAGGAACCCAGGGAAAAAAGGCAGCGTGAGAGCAAGGGGCTGAGTCCTCAAACCAGCAGAAATACATCAAACCTTCTACATTTTAAACACTGGCGAAATTCAACCCCCTGTGTCCAGGTCCGGCCCAGAATGAGAGGTCAAGAAGCTGCCTCGGACCAAGGCTGGCCCGGTTTCTGCCACTCGGGTGCCTCCAAAGCCAACTCAGAAAATCTCTCCACACGAACAATTCCCGGCCCAGGGCCCCGGGTAACGCTTCCCTCCCGGCTCCCCTCGCCACGGAGCCGAGCTGCAATCTCACAGTCGTCAGGAAGAGATTTAATTATATCTGCAGAGGTCAAGCAATCCATGCAAAAGACGAGGGCGGCGGAGAGAGATTCTGTGGCACAAGGCGAAGATTTCGCCTGCAGCACCACGGCAGGCAGGGCCGTTTTTCAGGGAAGAAATGGCATCCGTCAGAACAAAACCTCCGGAGGGAAACAATAGGAAAAGGTGGGGGCGAGGCAGACAATTAATATATTTAAATCTGGTCATGGAGCTGCAATATCAGGCAATTTAATGCTGTTTTCTATCATTTTTTTTCCTATTTTTTGAAGAGTGGCATGATCAGTGCTTGTTCCAGTAAGTTTTGTTGGGAGATTTCTTCCTGCTGAAGCAGAGCTGTGCATCCCCAAGTATCCACTATAATTATATATATGATATATAATACATCATCGATAATACATCATGTAATTTAGATCATCTATTAGATAACAGCTAATTTATGTACACCACAGAATATAGCATATGTCATATATAATTTATGTGCAATATTATAGAACATACATTATGCATTATTTAATTATATTAAAACGAGTGTAAAATCACAAAGGTGGAACATTAGAGCTCCAACCTCCAATTAGGAATTAATAGTATGAAAGCTCTAATCACACTAACACTTCAGCCTGACTTGAGGAATACTGAATAAGAGCTCAAGAGGAGGCAGAGGTGCTGCTACACGACAGTTCAGACAGAAGCCTCGCACTCACCGGATGGAAAATTGTCAGGAAAAACACATTAGCAGCACAATAACTTATTTTTAATGTGGAGCTGTTAGGAAAACACAATTATATGCTTCATTTATACTGCAAGATATAACCCAACTTATGGTAAAAGCATTTAGAGCTCGTTTTGTAAAAAAAACCAGAGGAGCACAAAGGTAATAGGGGAAAAATTGCACCTCGAGGGGAAAACGCTGCCCCCTCCCAGTGGGGCCAGTGCGTGGTGGTGGAGCATCCTCACCTCCTGCTCCTTGCACCCCGCAGGAAAGAGATGCACACTGAGGGCAGAATGAAAACAGAGCTTTGTCTGCAAATGCTGCAGGAATATCACAATGGTAACAGCAACCCCGGGGAAGGAACTGGCAGTGCCCATCCTCACAAGGAGGAAAAGCTGGAGGAGCTCTGCAAGGCTCCAGGTGCTCTCTCACTGCCCTGGCACGAGGATCAGCAATGCACTCGCCAGGTTTTAGGATGCTCTGGTCTGTTACAAGCAAAATACAGTTTATTACTGGAATGTTTTCTCCATTACAGGTGCCCAGACTGATCCTGGTGCCCGCTGCAGGCTCAGAGGTCCACGTGCAGAGCTGTTCATGGATTTACCCTGCAGCTATGGTGGTGTAACACCCACAGCCTTTGGAACACTGATCCAGGGGACAATCATTGGTTTGAAGAATCATAAATAAATCAGAGAAACTTGTACGGTTTTGATCCTGAATTTTTTGTCTCTTGATGTCTCCTCTGCTACAAGGACTTCCATGGACCAGGCCCTGGCCAAGGTTATTCAGAAGCAGCCCAAACAAACATGTTCTTATACACAAGTCAGACCAGTCTTCAAAACATCTCCCACTGTTCCCAAAACAACCAGATTAAAGCCTCCCCTCTGTGCATGCAGAGAGAACAACATTTTCTATGAATGGATGGACATTCATTATTTAGCTCCCAATCCCTGACTTAAAGCCCAAGGCAAAAAAATGGAGCTTCAAACACTTTCTGCTGCGCAATCCATCAAAGACCACTCTGGGTTGTCCCACTGAGTAGCTCAACCACTTTGCAGAGGAAGCCCGTGCCCATATTCAGGGCCTAAAAGAAAAAAAAATTAAGAAAAAAAGAAATCTACATTTGCAAATCAACAGGAGCTGCCTGCCAAATGAGAATGAAATGGGCCCCAAATTAAAAATCTGCTGGACTTTGTTCTCCATCCAAAATCCTCCATCTCCAAAGAAAGATTTATGCTACTTCAAAACAGAGTTGGCTTCGAAAGTAGGAAGGGGAAGAATGTGTTTTATCTTCCAGAATGGCAAAGCAGTTCTGGAACAAGTAAAAAAGGGACCATGTTTATCACTGCAATGTACAATTTATTGTAAAAGCCAAAACAGAGCATTTCACAGAAATACATTTGCTCCATCGACTCGGGCTCGTACCAGCTCAGATCCCATTTCTGAAGGGTTCTTGAAAGAAGAAGAGAGCATTGGTTGCAGATTAATACCCATCACATGACTAGCAGATTCAATTATCCATAATTTATGATGGTGTTATGGCAAAATAGTTTTTGTCAATTTATCAGCCTAAAAGGCAAGAGAGAGGGTGTGTTTGGAGAGGCAGAGCCGCAGGATCCTACCAGGAAAATTCGGGATAAGGTTTGATGGTGCTGATGAGTCCTACAGAAATGCTGCAGGGTTAATAACAGGGCCCCCAGCACAGGGACTCCCAAGGACCATGAGCATTCCCAGGGTCTCACAGCAGTGTGGATTTGGTATTCCCAGGCTGGGTCCTTCTCCTCCTCCTCCTCCCCACCAATCCCCATCAATCCCCATCAATTCCACCGGCTGGAAATCGGGCATCGCGCTAACCCGGTCTGATCATTGTAACACCAGGAGCAACCGGGAAGAATTTATATTGAAATTTATTTCTGCAGGAAGAATAGAGATGGTAATTCACTCCCCAAAGCTGCCCCTGGGGATCAGGGAGCAGGATCACTCCTCCTGCATCACAGCATCCCTGCATAGCCTGCACGAGAGAGCGCAGGGTACCGTGCTCTGGCAGGATTCCTGTCACAGGCCTCCCTTGCCAAGGCCATTTTGCCTGGGCTGAGAAGGAAAAACTCCCTCTTTAACTTCGTGGACCCTCACACACAATTTAGGATCTAGGAAAGACCTTTCCATTCTGGTGTATCAGCCAGCACACCAGATCCTGTCGCTAAAGCCCTTCTAAGAGCAGAACGAGCCTCGGCGTTACTAAAAAGCACATTTTTACCATGGTTTATTTATTGTGAAATACAGCATCTCCCTAGAGCTCCAGTGGGAGAAATCCCCTCATTTCCTCAAAGCAATTGGAGGGATGGGAAAATGCCCCATCAGGGAGCAAGACCCCCCTTAGGTGGTGCAGGAACACGCTGCTCTCACCCAAAGCATCAGCACCACACACGAGCAGCTCAGAGCCCTGCGAAAGCTGTCCTGGCAAGTGAGCAGGAAGGGGTCTGCAGCAGGTACCAATGCCCCAGGAAAAAGGCCAGAGGGGACAGAAAAAGGGGTGTAGACCCAAATTTAAATGAGGAATCCAAAACAGAGGTAGGTGTTTCCTTTAGCGGCGCCCAGGCGGCCGATGACAGGGATGGGGATCGCAGGTTGGATGAGGGCTCCTCACACTTTCAGCTGAACCTCCCCAGTCCCTCGTGGCCACTGTGCAGACACCAGAGGTGCTCCTGCTCTCCCAGTGATGTAGCAGGTCCTGGATCCAGCCCACAGGATGGAGGGGCCAGCACTGCGGAGTGGGAAATGCTCGCTGCAGCTTGTCCTCTGAGGTGGCTCCTTGTCACCCCCACACCTTGGGCTGAGCACTCTGCAGCCCTACAAATCCTGCCAAGGAGCTTCAGTCCTCCAGGCTGTGAGCAGCAGCTCCCTGGGCACCGGGAAGTTTGGGGCCAGCTCCGCTTCCCAGCGGCCGTGGCAGGCTGCTCCGTGCAGGGTCACCAGTGACAGGGACGGGTTTACACAGCCCTTTTCCCTGGCTTCGATGGCACCAGCATTCCTGATCCATCAGACCTCCTCACCAAACGCAGTCAGCAGCAGGGAGGGCTCCTCACCCTGCCTGATGGGGCAGGAGGGCTCTCGTTTTGCACTTGTGGGTGTCCAGCCCCTCACCGCCTTCTCCATCCCTCCAGCCCTTCCAGGGAAGACAGGGGTGCTGTGGAAGCAGTTAAAGAAAGGGTGCAAATGCCCCCCTTGTGGGGAGGCCTCGGCTGAACACGCACTCCCATTTCATTATCCCTCTAAACATCCCTTGTCCTTTCAGAAATGGAAATGCTGATACGCAATGGGCCCCGTGTAGCTGCAAAGAGGAATTGCAGCTGACTGCAGCGTGCAGGAGAGACTGGAGACCTCCCGGTAACAATATCATGTCCACTAAGTGCACAAAACAATTCCATTAACATTTCAGGCTGCTGTGGGCTAAGGCAGCTCACGGCGATGGCAGAGCTCTGCCGTGCTCCCAGCGAGTTATTTATGCACAGTGACACTGCACAGCCCAGCTTTGCTGCCTCCCCCTAAAGAAATAAATAAATAAACAACGGGGAAAAAACAAAACAAAAAAAAAAACCCTGAACAAAACAGGCCTTTTAAATCAAAGGGCTTTAGGGCCCCTCCATAAACTCAGCCAAGTAGGAGGACAGCAAAGAGCCTGTAAGAGCTCCTTGCCCAGGTCTTTCCTAGAGATGGATTTTGTCCGGGATATCTGCACACCATAGAGGGAGAATTCTGATTTTTCCAGTCCACCCTACGCTCCTCTGTAGCTTTTTTAAGTGGAAATGCTTTGAGGCAGACACTGTCTCGGCCCAGCCCTGGGCTGAGCCTCCAGCACCGGGCAGGAGCAACGGGCTTGGGACCGGTGTGAGGTTCTGGAGCTTCCCAGTGTGAGGTTCTGGAGTTTCCCAGTGTGAGGTTCTGGAGTTTCCCGGAGTATCCCATGTGGCTCCAGGAAGCAGGAGTGCTCAGGAAGTGCTCTCCATGGTAGGCACAAGAGAGCAGCACGCTGCTGGTGATCCTCGGCTGGATCCCACCCCGCACCTGCCGGGGTTATCCGAAGGAAAAGCAGCAGGAGCCACCTCCTCCCGCTGCACGGTCTGATGCTGAAGTTACACGCGTTACACCTGCAGTCTGTCAGGGAAACAGAGTCAGCCCATTTCATCCCTGGCTTCATTCCAGAGGCCTCGTGCCACAGACAAACGTGCACGGCTGTGCATAAGCAAATGTCATTTGGTAACTCAGAAAAGAAAAGAAGGGGGGGAAGGGGAAAGCGCCCTGAATATCAGCAAAGGGTAAGTCACTTCCTTTCTTCTGCCGCTGCCTTAAGATCCTGGTAGCAGTGACAACAGCAGCATCTGGTGGCAGTGGTCAGTACCCGGGTGCTCCTCTCCGGTGTCCCATCCGGCCCGGCCGGCACCAGCACCCGCCGGGGCTGAGCCCGCTGCGCGCCCCGAGAGGCGATTTCCTGCAGCCTCCCGGCCGCAGCGGCAGCGAGGACCCGCGGATCAATTGCGCCCGCCTAATCCGGGACTAATCTCAGGGATTCAGGCCACGGATGAGCTGACGACGAGGGGCCCCGCGCCCCAAGGCTCGGGCGGGCGCTGCCGGGGGGACGCGGGGCCGCGCAGCCCCAAGCCCGAGACGCTGCGAGCACGGCCGGCAGCCCCAGCTCCCGCACAAAACGCTGCGAGGCGAAGTAAATCACGCTGACATCCAACAACTTCTTGGTCAAAGCGAGTTCCGAAAGCCAGCAGGATTTGGGGGCAGCCGCAGTTGCCACTGGCACAGGCTCACATGGTCCCAGGTTTCTGCTTTCCCGCACTACGGGCTGATGTTTCAGCAGGATAAATGTCCTGCTCCCAGGTGAACCAGCTCTCGTTAGTATTTTAACAGCATATTTAGTGTTTTAAGAGCAACGGCAATGGTAATAAAGCACTTTGAAGCCAGCAGTACGCAGAAACAGGCGTAACAACGAAAGTTGTTTCATTTCAGTATAATCCGGCATCTCAAAATGAACGAGAACTATTAGGTTGGCTACAACTTAATAAAAAGAGATAAATAAGCCAAATGACAGAGAACAGTTAAATACATATCTTGATATATAAAGATTAATTAGCCGCGTCTGGAAAACCACACACGTTTCCCTCTGCATGTGTCTTAAGAGTTTGATCCCAAAGTATCACAACAGTGAGGTGAGCCGAGAGCATCCTGAGCTGCTGTACCGACGCAGGAGAGCATGTTCTCCTTTTATTAACTTTTTTCAACGCAATTACCCGAATTTGGCCCGGAAGGCAGCAAGGATTACGTCTGGGATGATCCCCCTCCCTCCAAAGGGATCTGTATCCCACGGCTTTGTAGCTGAAACATCAGCGCTGTTTATCCACACCGAGCAGGGCGATACTCGCAGAGAACTCCTTATGCCTGAAGTAGCATCTATCCCCTTCGCTTCGCCTTCTCTAGGATGAGGGAAATTTCCTACAGCACCTCCGCGCTCTCAAATATCCCCAGCGCATCCCTCTCCCGTTACAAGTGCAGGGTGCTTCGCCTCCCAGCTGCAGCGAGCGGGCAAAATGTGCGTGAGGGAGGTCTGGGGGCACACGGACACCCCCAGCCCGGGGCTGCACCGGGAGAGCCGCGCCGGGGCGCGCAGGCGGGCAGGGGACGGAGGCGAGGGACGGGGCCGGACCCCGCTCGGCTCCGCGGCTCGTGAAGAAGGTGCAAAACAACACCACGGCGAAGAACAACGGGAAAAAAGTACCCGACAACAACCGCAACAACAACCCCCCGTCCCCGCGCATCGCCCCGGGCCGAGCGCTCCCGGGGCGGAGGAGGTTAAACCGAGCCGGCACGGACGCACGGACACCGCGCTCGGCTCCCGGCCCGCCCCGCCGGGCAGCGCCCGGGCTCGGGCTCCCCCCGCTCCGCTCCCAGCCCACTTTCAAAATTCCCTCCCGCCGCAGCCGGGCAGCGCCGGCACTTTCCGCGCCCGGGGC
>VZRO01006083.1:183476-203760 GCA_013397915.1 Daphoenositta chrysoptera
CGCCGGAGCCCCTCGGAGGAGCCCGGGGCGCTCCCCGTCCTTCATCCCCGGCCGCCCCGGCGAGGGGAGGGCTGCGCCAGCCGCCCGCCGGTTCTCGCCGCCCGGTGGGGACCCTGTCGCATCTTCTGTGCCCACAGCCCGCAGCGCGCCCGGTGTGCCCTCTCCTGCCGCGGGACGGTGCCCGGCAGCTTCGCTTCCCTCCGCAGCCGGTGCCCAGCCCTGCTGAAGGGCGCTCCCCAGCGCGCTGACCCGGCCTGAGCAGGACCCCGGGAGGAGCCCCAAATAGGTCCCTCGTTTGGAAGCCCAACTGCGCCCTATTTCTGGAAGGCCCGCGCCTCCCCACGAGCTCTCCCAGCCCGGAGAGAAGAGCCAGGCTCAACCTCGGCGCCCGGCGTTGGCTTCCTACTCCCCAGGGCACAGGGATCCCCGTTCTCCCCCCACCTCGGCTTGCCACACATCCCAGTCTTTATAATTCCCGCTGCTGGGAGGCAGCTCCGTCCTTGAGCCCCCTCCCGCCGTCCCCGTCCCCTCCCGCGGCCGGGACGTGCAGGGCACAGCGCGGAAAGCCCGAATGTGCCCGCGGGGAGCGAGGATGCTCGCAGGTGAACGGGCTGGCCCTGCAGGGCTCCCCTCGCTCCACGCTCTCCCGCTCCCTTCCAGCGGCTCACAACAGATCCCTCTGGAAAAGCAGCCCGGTGGGAGAGGATATTATATACAGAGTGGTTTTGCAGTACGGTATCCCATCCCCAGACTGAGGGAAACGCTCGAAAGTTGCAGCAACCGATCCACATGCTGGCAGAGAGCTGGGACAGGGCTGGGAGAGTCAGTTTGCTGGCACATCTCCAAGAGAAATTGTTTCTTTTCCTTCCCCCCCCCCCCCCCCCCTCCTTTTTTTTTTTTTTTTTTTTTCCTTTTTTTTTTGTTTTTTAAAAGAAAAAACCCTCCTGACTCCGGAGCTTCATTTCCAACATGCACCCTTCAGGACTCTCTAAAGCTGGAAAACGGAGCTAAATAAATGCTGGGTTCTTCCTCCAGCGTCTTTCATTGCTAGAGTGGGGCCAATTCCTGCCAAATTCAGGGAGGGGGGAGGTGGGCTGGGGTTTCGAGGGAATGCCAGCTCCAGGAATCAAGTGATTATGTAAAAATCGTAGCTCTCATTTAAATTAAAAACAAGCTCTCAGCCCTCGTGGTGGCAGAAAAAATTGATTTAAGGATAAAAATTGACTTGGATACAAAAACTGTTTCACATTTATTATTATTTTTCAAACTGTGTGATTTTTCTGGAGAACCAGCATCGATCCTTCTGCATTTAGCAGTGAAGCAGGTTGGCTTCAGGAGTTCTCCACCAGGGAAGCTGCTCCGAGGGCTCCCAGTCAAAGGCATAATAGAGATGTCTAAAATTTTGCATTAAAACTTTGAATATCTGAGCTCCACTGATCTGTGCCCTTCCTGATTTACACACCTCCCGAAAGGACTGGTTTTCCTGTCTCCCTGTTTCAGCAAATACTGAACTGACATGTCACATTATTAGAGCTTCATTATTTTTGTAAAACCTTCCCGAGTAGAGTGACTGGTATATTACGAAGTATAAATAATTAAAACTAAACGAGAGATGTCAAAATAATGAAACAAAGTGTATTTTATGATGCATTATTCTGGCTTCTTTATCCACAAAATTCAGTAATTAGTAAGCATCCTCTGAGTCATTAGCAAGGTTTGACTGTATTATTATCTTTATTAATTATCATAATTATTATATTTTTTATATTGTGGAGTCATTGCTAGCAGCTTTGCAGTTAAGGCAGAATTGACTTTCCCACTAAAAGCAGGATTTAATTCTGTTGTTTCCTTCAAATCTGAACACATTTCGTCACCAAACGTGCAGCATCTCCCCAGCAGATACAACCCAATTTATTTCCAGTGCCTGAGACACCCCATCGCTCCCTTCAGGACCCTTTCAAAGCTCATTTTTTTTCCCAATGAAGCCCCGTTTTCTCAGATTTACACCACTCAGCCCTGTCAAACCTTGCACGTTCATCTGCCTCCGTTAGACCTCGAACAGAGACTGATCTGAGACACCCGGCGTCACAAAGTGTTATTGCTATTAATAGCCAGAATGCTTTTCTATGTGTGTATATATATATATATATATATATATGCCAAGGGAAGCTGGCAGAGGGACTGCTCCTCATCAGAGGAATGTTCTCCCAGCTCACCTCGTGCCTCCAGTGCTTCTCCTCCTCAGGGTGTCAGAAGAACTGAACCCAGGGGAGCTGAGCATCACCCCTGGCCAGGGCCTGGGGCGCCGCGGGTGCCTCCGGCCTCCATCCGTGGTTCTCTGCCCATGCCCCAGCAGCTCCTGCCCCTGCCCAGCCTCACCACGTGCCCAGAAAGCCTCCAGCTTGTGCCTGCTGCTAAATCCTCCTTCAGCCTGCTCTTCCCTGTGTTTCAATGTGTTTTGTCCCCTTTGCTGTCGAGCACATGGGGTCTGCCAGGAGAGGCAGCTTTGTGTGAACTCCTGCTCTCCTCTAGCTCCTCTCCACGTCGGATCAACAGTGGTCCACGGAGATGCTCCCAGGGCTGGAGCCCCTCTGCTCTGAGCCAGGGTGGGAGAGCTGGAGGTGTCCAGCCTGGAGAAGAGAAGGCTCCAGGGAGAGCTCAGAGCCCCTTCCAGTGCTGAAGGGAGCCTGTAAGAAAGATTGGGACAGACTCGTCACCAGGGCTTGCTGTGATACCACAGAAGGTCAAGACTTTGGGTTCTGCCCAGGTGACAACAGGTGACAGGAGTGGTCTGGGATGGCTGCAGGGAACCAGCAATACCACTGGAGCTGCAGGATCCCCTACAGGGATGAGCCAAGCAGGCAAGCAGACTGGGAACACCCACACCTTTTCCCTTTTTTCCCAGCCGAGTCCCCCCAAACCCCGGAACGTTTGCAGTTGCTTTGGCCGGGCGGCTGAAAGAGGAGCTCCCAACATGACAACTCACATTTCATGCCTAACGTTAGCCCTGGAAGAGAAACAGCAGAGTGTGATTATCTCAGCAATCCCATTTAAGCCACACGGACTCCTCACAAAGAAGGGAAAACTCTACAGTGAGTATTTCTAAATATTAGGCTAAACCTGAACAATCATCATTTCAAAGGCACCTTTCAGAAGCAAGAAAAAGTCTCTGAATATATCAGTTTCATTATTTGTTTCAAAGTAGTCCTCCTCCTCTCAACAAACCATCTAAAAAGCCTGCTGAAATGATTTTTAAAATAATTTAGCACAGCGCAGTTTATTACTTTAAAATACTGGTATCATTTTCCCCACTGTATTATGCAGCTATATTTTGACATTTTAGTCTTATCCCCAGTTTATGTGAGAATGATTTCATTCAGAGTTACACTCCTCATTCCCTTTTGGAAGTAGAGGGATTCTAAATATTCAATAGTTTCAGTGGTCACAAAAAAGGCTGAACAAATTGATAAAGCCAATTGCCAATAAACACAATGCAAATGTGTACATTTAAATGCAGTGAAATTGGATTAATTAAATCCACATTGCATCTGGATCTACATGTAATACAAAACAAAATTAAATGCAGCTCAAGAGCTTCCTGTGGCTTTAAAATGGAGCTGATTGAAAACATCTTCGTTTACCTGTGTGGGCTCTGGGTCAGGAACTGTGCTGGTAAATAGAAACATTCACAATCTAGATAAGTTAGATTTGACCCGCAAAACAAGGTTATGAATTTGGCATTTTGTGTCGTTTAAATTCTCATGTAAAACTGCATCTCTCTGCTAACAAAACAGATGGTATTAGGCCTTCCTTTTGGCATTGGGTTTTGGTACCTGTCCAAAAAATCTTCTTGACATCCTTTAAATGCAGCTATTTAACCACCTGTCACTTTGCTTTAGATGCCCATTGAATTTCTGACAGGAAAAACATTATTTTGTCTACACGTTATTTCGTGACACGAGAAACGTAGCAGATATACAGCAAAGTTTACACTTGTGTGAAAATCTCTTTAAAAAAAAAAACAAGAGAGTTGTTACATGCTACTAAGGCAATTACTCCATAATTAATGTCATTGATAGGCTAAAACATTCCAGAAACCCAAATATAACAAAACAAAACAAGCTCAAACACGACAGGGGAGTATTAAGGACACAACATCGACTTACAGTTTTCTTCTGCCGAAGTGAAAACATCTCACCTTGGGTCAAATACCAACCTGGCTGATGCATTTAAGCAAATAATTTCCCCCCCAAAAAAATCTTTGTTAACATGAATATGCTAAAGACAAAAGGTCCCAATACTGTAAAATACATCAGCAAGTTTCTTCTCATGTTCAAGGTGATGCAAGTGCTTGGATACCTTGATGCATCAAACCTCAGAATCGTTCTTCATAGAATCATGGAATGGTTTGTGTTGGAAAACACCTTAAAAATCATCTCATTTCACACCCTGCCATGGGCAGGGACACCTTCCACTATCCCAGGTTGCTCCAAGCCACGTCCAGCCTGGCCTTGGACACTTCCAGGGATGGGGCAGCCACAGATTCTCTGGGCAACCTTCCTCCTCACCTTCAGGATCTTCTCAAAGGTCACATGTGTTCGCTTCTGCTGGCCAGAGGTTTCAACAGATGAGACAAAGGAGAATCTTGTCCTTAACCTCACCTCCTTAAACCTATACCCAAAGCCACTCCTGATTTTTCAAAGCATCAAATCCTCCAAGATGTGTAGAAAATGAGTTTACGTGCCAGAAGCAGACTTGGGAGGCAGCTGCAGGTGGCTTCCTTGAAAACCCTGACCATGGTCTCTGTACTCACATCTGTCCTGAGTTTGCATTTGACTTTGGTCATTATTTGCCCCTTTGGCTGCCTGGGATCCTCATTTCCCAGGGAAGTGTAACAGCTTCCCTCCTTCCTTGTGCTGCTCCATGGGAAGAAAAGACTCTGAATGCTTTGTACTTCTTTAAACCTGACCTGGCCTGGGATGCTCCTGCAAATTTGGGGCAGCAAGATAAGGGTGGCTCAGAGGAGAGAGGAGCTTGAGCTCTGGGGAGGAGGGAGGACCCAGGACTGTTTGGAGATGAAGGCTGGATCCATCTGGGGAGGTTGGGACAGCACTGCCCCAGCTCTCACCTCGGCACGCTGAGCTCTGGCACGCCACGCTGCCGTTTAGAATTCCTCCAGGAAAACGTAAGCTTTCCACAGGAAAACTGTAAGCAGAGAATGGCAATGTATGTCCAGGAGCAGGAATACATCTCACACAGAATTTGCAAGGTCTACCCCAAAGCCAGACAGAAGGATGGCAGGAACAGAGAGGTGAGCGAGCTGTCACCCTTTGGGGAAGGTGCCATGGGATAACTCAGGAGTCTGGGGCAAGGGCAACACTCCAGCCCACAGATCCAGTCAAAAGCTGTCCCTTCACCAAGGCAGACATGCCAAGGTCCACACTCCCTCCTTGATCACCTGTTCCCCAATGGAGGCATTTTTCCTTCGTGAGAAATCAGTAAATTCCCATGGGCTTCCCACTTTCTGCCCACGTGAAGGGGGTGGGAGCTGCAATCAGCCCCAGCTCCCATCCTCAGCCAGGCAGATTTGGAGCCACTCCATTTCCCAGGTGTGGGACACTTAGTGAATAGGGTTTCTGTTAACTAAGAGCTACAAAAAACATTGGGAACAATTTGTCAGGGTCTCGTGCCACTTGTATAACAGAGGAAATTAATCCCAGGTGCCTCCCTGGCCACTGGCAAGAGAATTACACCAGAGATGAATTTAGCTTCGTATCTTTAATTTTACTGTGCAGTCGCTGAGAAGAAGTATTGCTTTTGATTTCAAGGATGTCACATACTGTGACCAAGTTTAACAGTTTCTTCAGTTTCTTCCTCCTGGAGTAAAGGAGTCATTTCTTATAACCACGCTCTGAGTGAGCGGCTCGGGCTCGCGCTCGGAGAGTGAAGCCATTGAATCATCTCGTCGGTTCATTTTGAGGGGTGATGCCAACGCTCCCCTCCCCTACCCAGAAGATTAATCTTTCTCTGAGCAGCTCTCAAACTCCTCAATACAGAAGAGAGTGACTTTTGTTTTATAAATGATCTCCTGAGCTTGCAGTAGTTGGGTTTTCTCGAAACTTACTCAGTATTTCCACAGTGCCAGGGAGCCCCCGTGCTCACCCTCAGCCCAGGGAGAAGATTGGCGGCTGATCTTCAAAATTAAGTCTTTTTATTTTTTTAAGCTAGTTTCCCATGGCTGTGCTTTGCCAAGGTGACAAGAAAAAAAAAATCTATTGTGAGATTTGCCAATTGATCTAGGATTAAATGTCAAAATGCATTTTAGCTCAGTTTCATCGCTGTGGTTTTTTCTTGTGTTTCCAAGTCTCCGCTTTTGCTTTCACCCAACAAATCATCACTGGGCATTGTGGGGCAGGGTGGGAATTTCCCAGGGTAGCCTCTGAGCTGAAGTACAGCACATGTACTACACTTTAAAAATGGTTTTGCATGTAGTCCCACACAGGAAGACAGGCTGCACCCCTGCTCGACAACCCAAAATACACTGCCTCAAGAATCAAGGCTAAAATTACATCCCAGCTTCCACTTGCTATAAATATATATATTATACATTCCTAGTGACAGAAAGTTACCTTTTCAAAAACAAAAATGTTAATGAACCTGGAGATTATCAGAGGTTTTTAGCTCTTTCAGCCTGACCTGGGATGACTCCTGCTTCCTCAGATGGTTTGCCATCATCCTCGCAGGGCTAATGGAGTGAGGGAGAGGAGAGGCTCGACACAGGTCTGACATTAGGCATTTGTAATGGCATTGCTAAAGCATTTCAGAGGCTGCAGCTTTGAACATGAAAAGGAACTCTGACTCCCCGGGCTTTTGGCAGCCCTCCTCCAGGGTTTCTGCTGCCCGTGGAAATGCTGGTTGGTGTTATTAGCTGAGCCGGACAAATAATGGATTTTCATTTAAATGGCAGAACTAAAGACTCCAGCAATGCCAGGGAGGGTGCGGGGAATTATCACGGGTTAACCCCAAAACGTCCCCTGTCTGAAACAGAACTTTCAGCTCAGTGTCAGGTTACTTCCTGCCCTCTCTTATCATGAGATAATTACATTGCTGAGGAGACAGAGGCCTTCTTTCCAAACGGAAACTGAAAATGGTTCATTTTTAAAATGTGAAATTAGGTATTTTGAATGTTTTCAATTCGTTCCCCCCCACCTCTCCTTCTCTGCAGAAAGAAGTTGCAAAATTAATACAAATCACAAGCTGGTTAACCTTAATAAGTTCAGTTTTCACTAAAAAGGCGCCTCCTCCCATCAGTGCTGCAGGATGAGCTTTATCTGCTTCAGGCCCAGCTGAGACCTCGGTCCTCAGCTCTGGGCACCCTGGTGAAGCACAACCCACACTCTTCCTTTCAGTCCCTGCTCCTGTTCCTCTTCCCCTGTTCACTGTTGCTGCCCTTACTGCCCCCTTCTCCATCCTGCCTTCTACTCCTGCCTCCTCTCCTTGGTCTTCTGGGCTGGAGTTCCACCTTGGCCAGTTTCTCTCTGTTATTACACAAGACCTCCTCCCAGGAATAAAAGCAGCATCACAACACCTGGAAAAGCTTCTTTCTTAGTTTCCTAAATTCTTCAGGCTTCTTAGGAAACTTGGGTTTTCTAAGAAACCCAAGTTTCCTAAAAAACCCAAGCTGGGTTTTTGCTTTGATTCTTAATAAACTTCATCCCAGATGATGCCTTTTTATCACTGTTTTCCTCCACACAGTAAAGAAAGGCAAGAAGCCCATGCCTGAGCAAGGCAAACAGCCTGGCATCAGCTGGGCTGTGTGGGCTGAGCCCCTCAGAGCATCCTTTGGATCAAACAAAAATACAGCTTTCAGAAAGCCAAACCCCACCGCTTGACAGCTCCTGTTCTGACCACTCCAGCTTCCAGAAGAGTTTGCTCTGACAGCATGGGCTGCCATTCTGGGGGAAGTTAGGATGTGGATGCTGAAAATCAGAGTTTTAGAGGGAAATTAGGTTAAATGTAAATGAGCAATGGCTCCCATTCAGCAGTGCCTGTGTGCCACACACAAGAACACCCAAACTCCATCCGTACTGAGGCTTCTGAAGCATCCTGTCATTCCCTGTCCCAGAGCTGCTGGAGGACTTCACACGTGAAGGCATCATTCCAGAAAGCCAGCTGTGTCCTGGTGTGAGCAGCAGGCTGAGGGAGGTGGCTCTCCCCTCCTACTCCACTCTCAGGACACCCCACCCGTGGCACTGCGGCCAGAGGGACGTGGAGCTGCTGGAGTGGGTCATGGAGGGTCGGAGGAGAACCACAAAGATGCTCCAGGGGCTGGAGCCCCTCTGCTCTGGAGCCAGGCTGGGAGAGCTGGGGGTGTTCACCTGGAGGAGAGAAGGCTCCAGGGAGAGCTCAGAGTCCCTTGCAGGGCCTAGAGGGGCTCCAGGAGAGCTGGAGAGGGGCTGGGGACAAGGGATGGAGGGACAGGACAAGGGGAAATCACTTCCCACTGACAGAGTTTGGGGTTAGGTGGGATATTGGGAGGGAATTCCTCCCTGTGAGGGTGGGCAGGCCCTGGCACAGGGTGCCCAGAGCAGCTGTGGCTGCCCCTGGATCCCTGGCAGTGCCCAAGGCCAGGCTGGACATTGGGGCTTGGAGCAGCCTGGGACAGTGGGAGGTGTCCCTGCCCATGGCAGGGGGCTGAAACTGAATAATCTTTAGTGTCTCTTTCAATCCAAACCACTCTCTGGTTCCCATCCTGATATTCCTGGGGGAATTTCAGGGGTTCCCACATTACAATGCCAGAACTGCCACTCACCATGTCACCAGGCAGGGCATCGAGGCTCCAGGGGGAAGTGCCCTGGCAGCACAGGCTGTGCAGCCCCTGCTCACCCTCTGCAGCCAAGGAGTCCTTGGAAAAAGAAAGATTTTTACCCCACGGGATCACCTTAACAAAATGCCAGTGAAACAAAACATTGGCCATGAGCTGGGAAGAGGGATTCTCTACAAAATAAAATTCGATCGTTACTTTTTGTTTTTTAGCAGATTAAATCAAGTTAAATACAAAGAAGAAAAAAAATATAACTCTCTTTCCTGTGGCTTCATTTTCAGCCCTGGCTGAGGGGCCGTGGGCTGGCTGAGCCCCCCATCTGGCTGGGCTGTCACGTCGTGTCCTGGGCCACGGCAGCCCCAGCACCGTGATGCAGAGCAGAGCCCACATCTCCGGAAATTCATGTTTTCCCCTGAAAGGGGAGAGTCTCGAGATTTCAAACAAACCTTTGCCAGCTGACTGTGCAACTAAAGAAAACACTGATGTAATTCAATGAACAATGAGGAACCCAAACTTAGCACAATGACCATTCTGGCTTTGTTTTCGGTTTCAGCAGCTCTGCACAACATTGATTACATTCACAGGGGCCACGTTTGCAGAAACCAAGGTCTGCAAGGCAGTGCATTCTCCACTGGTGGGAAGAACACGCCCCTGCTCCGTGTGAATGCAGGCACGAGCAGACTTTAGCAAGGTGAATCCCACCTGCAAGAATTAAATCATGTGTGAGGGTGTGCAACAGCTCTGCTTATTCCCCCCATCCCTTTCGCTCTTCCTCTGAGCAGGCTGGTCGAGAGGAAGGTGCCCCTGCCGTGGCAGAGTCTAATGAGATGGTCTTCAATGGCCCTTCCAACCCAAACCATTTTGGGATTGCATGATTCTTCACAAATGCAGCCCTAAATGATGTCCAAAGTTCTTCCAGCAGTACCCTCAGCACACAGGCTCTCACATTCCTCAGGGGCAGAGAGCCCTGGGCAGGAGAAAATGCATCACTTGGGCATTTTCAGCCACTTTTAAACCACTTTGTTTCAGCACCGCTGAGCGTGGCTGCAGACCCCGGCCACTAAATCCAGGCTAAACATGAGTAAATGAAGAAACTCAGTATGAATTTAGGACAACATGTTTGGGGTTTTTTCTTTGGAAAGAAATGTTTTTCTCTCTCAGTTTTTAGATAGGGGCTAAAACTGATAACGTATCTTGAAATAACAATGGAATCCCTGCATGAGTTTCTTTTCTGTGCCTGCTAAAACAGAGCTCCCAGTCTGGCCAGCCATGAATTGTGCTATTTCAGGTGCTTGTGTCAGCACTGAAGACATGGCAAAAGAGGATGTGAGAATGGTGGAAAAAGCCCCCCTATTTTTAAAAAACATTTCATTCCAGAGATTTTTGTTTTCCCCCTGCTAATCTTTCCCTGTCTTTCAGCTGAATGCAAGTTTGAGATTGTTGGGAGAGGAAAACACAGTCACACTGTGGGCTCTGAGCCAGTGTCATGGGCTGGAAACAGGTTGCCTTGTGGAGATAAATAATTTGTTTGGAGATGGGAAACAAAGACAGGAAAAAAAGGATGGTCTCACCTGAGCAAGGGGTGGCCAGTGGAACCCCACAGGGACGTGGACTGGGGTCTGTGTGGTCATCACTGGTCTGGAAAGGAGATCAATTAACACAACAAAGATGCTTGCACGCAACTCAAAGTATCCAGGTATTTTCCTGGAGCAGCTTTGCTGCTGGAGGGGAAGGGCTGTGGGACAGCCACCCAAAGAGCCGGGCAAGACGCAGCAGCAGAGGGAACTCAGAGGCAAGAAATGCCACGTAGTGCAAGTGAGAGCACAGCTACCCCAGCCCTGAGACAGGCTGTGCCTGTTTGTGTCACTCGGGAAAGGTCTCAGCTCTCCAAAACCCTCATCAGCTCAGCAATCAGGGGTGGTCAGAAACGTAACGAGAACGCCGGGGTTCGTGGGATGAGATACTGAACAGAAAAAGTCGTTTTGCCAGTGCATAAATTCCTGCTGTACCATCTTCGTAAATATTGCAGGCAGCCCTAATGTTCCCTTTCAGAAAGGATGTTGGAGAACCGGAAAATTTATAAAGACAGGTTCAAAGCACCAGACTTGTGAGCTGCTTCCATGGGAGCAGCTCCTAATAGGATAGGTAGATACATGAGAATTTTTGCCTGGAGAAGAGACTATTGAGGGAGTTTTGACATGGGCTCCTAAAATCATGAGTAGCATGGAGAAAGATGCTCAGGAACAACTATTTTATTAGCTCTTGTAAGGAAAAAACAGTAGGCATCAACAGCATTAAATTATCCAGAAGTAAGTAGTAATCTACCCCACAGGAAATTAAATTGTCACACTCACTGCCATGCTGGGGGAGCAAATGTGCAGGTGGGTTTGGAAGGGACAAGTTCTTGAAAGCAATTAGTTGGACCTGAGTACATGGCATCAGGAAGTGTCTATATTCAGATTTTCCTAAATCTAAGATAACACCTTTGTGAAATGTCATTCAATTCAAGCTCTGCCTCTTTTCCAGTTTCCTTAAGCAGTCGTTGTTGGAGGTGGGATATTAGGCTATATGGATAGCTAGAAAACATTTATGGCTTTAAAATAGTGAAACCAATAGGAAGATTTTTGCTGATATGGGCTCTGACCTCAAAGTGAACACAAGGTGATCAACTTCAGCAAGCTGTGGCTTCAATATGACAACAGGTTCTGAGTGATGAATGTCAGAAAGTGCTATAAAAACTACAAATTTTATTGTTATCAATGAATGCAGGGGTTGTTCATTAATACTATTTGAGAAATATTTGCATCAGAGCTGATCCAAAAACATATAAAAATATTTCTGCTCTGGTTGGTTCACTTAGTGAGAAGATCATGAAGCAGCATTGCATTCACATGGATCAGACAAAGCCCCCAGAGCAGGGTTTTCCCCACACAAATCAGTCCTGCAAACACTGGGCCAGAGGTCTCTCCTGGGCAGGAGTTGGGACGTCCTGGTCCAGCTGGGAGCAGGGTTTGTGTGGCTTTGCAGAGTCCTGCCTTCACACCTCCCATGCTGTGGAGTGGCCCTGGAGCCAGAGCCTTGGCCAGGGACAGGGACTAAGAGATGTCACCGAGGTTCAGGTGATGTCACCAAGGTTCAGGTTATGTCCCAAACCGAGCCTGTCCTCTCTACATCAGCACATTTCACAGAGCCACAGAATGGTCTGGGCTGGAAGGGACCTCAAAGCTCATCTCATTCCAAGCCCCTCCACAGACCCTTCCACTAAACCAGGGTGCTCAAAGCCTCGTTCAACGTGGCCTTGAGTTGGTACTTCTGTTTTACTCTATCAATCATATTTTAATTAAAAACCTGCAAACAAGGTCATATTCCCTTATTTATTGAGTGACAACTGACACACTTGTGTTGGAGCATTGAGGCAGGCACTGCTCAAGGTGTAAGTTCTTTGTTCAGGGCAGCTCAGCATTGCTCTGTGCTAATCCCAAGTGATCTGCCTTAGGAGAAAAGGGCTCAGAAAGCTCAGGCAAGGCAAGACCTCAGAAAGTTAAACCATTCATGAACCTACAGGTAATTTCCTGACTGTGAGCGTTCACCATCAGAAAAAAAAAAAAAAAGACATCTAAATTATAGCTCTGCTATTAAGAGCAGTTTGGTGTTGCTTCCAGTCTTTGAGTCACAGAACAAACAGGGAGAGAAGCAGGAGTTCTGTGAACCCCTCTGGTTTTACATTTGCAGAGCTGTGGATCTGAGGCGAGACTTAAGCTGGGCATGTGGAGAGATGCAGAAATCTTTAGATTTGCATATACAATATTGAGATCATGAGAATGTCACATTTAAATGCAAAACTCACGTGTCTCATGAATAAATCATGAATGGTGGCAAGACTGATTTCTTCTTTTTTTTTTTTCCTCCCTCCAATTGTCACCCCCCTCCCCGCCCGCTGAAGAGACACTAATCTGCAAAGCAGACAATTCCTCCTTCCCTTCCCAAGGAAGCACCGTGATAGATGAGGCTCGATAAGAAGCTGAAAGCTCTTCCAAAACAAAAACATGTGCGTGTGTTTCTTGTTTATACTTGGCTAGGAAGTAAAGAAGCATCATTTCCTCCCTCTCTCTCTCTCTCTCTCTTTTCTTTTCCCTTCCTCTTTCTCAAGAGATACCTTAATGCCATGGCAACAGCCTTCAACCCTTCTCTTGTATGACACCACCAGATCTGGAAAAGGTTAGCTGTGTGTTGTAATCAAATCCAGGCAGGTCAATCATGTAAAGAGATGACTTCCCATGCGCCACAGAATACTGAATGAATAGATCACATAGGTCTTCCTTCCTTCCCCTCCTTCTCTCCCTCACCATGTGAAGTGCCAGCAGATTAGCATTTTGTCTCTGGTGAATAAAATTGAAGTGAACAATTTCCAAAGGTTACTAGAAAACACGGAGCGTGGCGGAAACGGAGACGAACTGATGGTTGTAACCCCTAAACCCAAAAGTCACCAAGGTGGACGAGCCCCTCCTGGTGTCATTAATGGGTAGAGAGGTTTTATGTACAAACACAACTAATGAGACCCATCAGTGCTGTGAAACATAACCCCCCTCTCCAACTAAGCAGGGCTTGCTGCCTGTGTATCATTTTCAGTCTGAAGATATCACCACCAATTTCGCTCTTTGAAAGCAACAATTCAGATCTCGTTAACATCAGGCTGGGCCTGCGTTCGGGGTTTTGCATGACACTTCCTAAAAATCAGGCATTTAGGATTCATCTAAATGTTAGGAATGTATTGATTCTGACAACATTTGCTTGAGACAAGGTATCTCTGACCAGCAGTGAAAATTTGGATCAAAGCTGGAAACATAAAGCACGAATTGTGTTGGGTGAGGACAGACATGGGAATGTGGGACAAGGGATCTCTTGATGTACAGTTCCACCCAAATCTCCTGTGCAAGCACCTCCACATGGTGAGTAAGCCTTTCATTGACTCTGAATTTACACTTCATTTTCCACACCAGTGCCTGAAAGTCCTGGCATTCCACCCTCATTGACTTACCTCTCCTGAATATTAAATTCTATGGGAAAAGCTGCAGCCACGGGTCTGACACCGGCAACCCCACAGTCCTTCATGCATCCGCTCTGTCCATCACATGGGTCCAAGTTGCTGCTCAGACACCTGACCTAAGGTGTCCCACAGTTTATAAGGGAATATATGATTTTTCTGGGGTCTGAGGGTTAGTCTCTGCCTACCTCAGCATTGCTAAGCCCCAAAATGCTGGTAAAGACCTTTGTGCTGCTTTGAAAGTAAATTGGGGTGGGGGGAGAAATAAACCCCACACAAATACCTTGAAAAAGATTTCAGGTGAGAGTTACAACTCAATAGAAAGATTGCAATAAATGCAACGACACAGAAAAACTGGCTTAAACTCACAAATTCAGAGTTTCCTCAGGGTGGTGATCACAGTCCTATCAAGTGGTGATTGCAGTCCTGTTGAAATGGTGGTTGGAGTTGAAAGCAGTGATCCTGTGGAAGTTCTGGACCTCCTCTGGATCCATCCAGTGGTGGTGGTGGTGTCCCCAGTCCCCAAACTTCCAGATCATATACGCTTAAATTCAGGCAGGAATGCTCAGTACCTCCCCCAGGGCCAGAGTAGGGGGTTCACAATGAAAGGATGTCATCCTGTGAGTGATGGGGTATTTTTGGGCATCCTTGATGGTCTCAGTCCTTTCAGCTGCCCCTTCTGCTGGTGCCACTGAGCCCATGATGGCCCATCAGCAGAGATGACCCCTCAGGCTGGGTGGGACTGTGCTGGTGCTTCCCTGAAGGGGAGTTATCACAGCTGAGGTCTTTGTGAAGAAAAAGAAACACTGCCCTGCCTCTCAGGGTTTGCCTCTTCTTCCTTCCCTCATCTAACACCCAGCTCGTAGCCTGAGGGGTCGGGGTGCACTGGGCAGCTCCTGCAAACGACCCCTCATGAACAATTTGCCAGAAAATGGGTAGAGGGGAGTAGAATGCACAGATTGGTTACACCCGCACTGGCACTATTCTCTTGCAACCAGGACACCCTCTTGTCCTCCTGCAGGAACATCTGGAGGACGTCAGAAGGTTCTGTGGGACAGAGATGCTCCTCAGAGCTACAGAATGTTCTTGAGGCACAGTGTTCACTTGTCCTGCTGCAGGAACATCTGGGGGATGTCAGAAGGTTCTGTGGGACAGAGATGTTCCTCAGAATGTTCTTGAGGTACAGTGTTCACTTGTCCTGCTGCAGGAACATCTGGGGGATGTCAGAAGGTTTTGTGGGACAGAGATGTTCCTCAGAGCTACAAAATGTTCTTGGTGCACAGCATTTACCAGGACAACTTCCAGCAACACAGGACTTTGCCAGCTTTTTACAAACCTGGTGTTGGTCACAGTTGGACTTGGATTTAAAGACAAGAGCTTCCAGCCTGGCTCTGAGTTTCCAAGACTATTTACCACTTGGATTTGCAATATGGTGTTGTTAATTGCAATTTGTAGCTGGAGACTGGCTGATGGAAATGCTTTAGTGGCTGTAGCCACAGACAGGTGGCCCCAAGCCTTCCAGAACGCAAGAAGCATTTGGAAAATGCTCTCAGGCACTTGGTGGGATTCTTGGAGCTGTCCTGCCCAGGGCCAGGAGTTGGACCCAATGATCCTTGTGTGTCCCTTCCAGCTCAGGCTATTCCATCATTCTCGGTGGGCAGAATCCTGTGGCAGTGATCCGTGGGGCTGTTCATGGCAGGCTGTGGTTTGGCACGGTCCTGCTGCAATCCGTACAGGGCCAGGGAGAGCTCCAGCTGCTGCCGTGGTTTTCTGGCTGTTGGACAAGGAACAAGCAGCCCAGAGGCACTGGGTTTGTCTGCTGGCTGTTTGCAGGCTCTAATTCCATATTAGTGTCCATTAGCGAAGGAGAGACAGGGTGAGGGAAAGTTGAAGCCCCAGAACCATCACTCCCTCCTTGAGTTAACACTTCCCTGATGATATTAAGGATACAGCAAACTCAATATTTTATATTAATCCATGTATCCTAGCCTGTAGGCCCAGCTCGTGGCTGGTGTGTGCACACACTGCCAGGGATGCTTTGCTTCATCCCCAAAATTAAGTAAAACAGCCAGAGCATAAACAGAGCAGACCTTCCACCCTCTGGTTCCATCAGAACATGCACATTTAACTAAATCTGTGTTATGAAGCTACATTTTCCTAAGATTTTTGCTTCAGCACTCCCCAGCTGGTGATGCTATTGACTCTTGTGAAATTATTCCAGATCATACCATAAAAAAAAAAACAACAAAACAAACCCACGCTGGGCCAGTTCATTCCAATAGACAAGACAATTTCCTCTGAACCCTTGGTCAGAGCTTTCTGGATGTTACCTGGAAGCACTCAGAGCCTTTACTCCAATGCAAACTGCACTGAAAGACTGTGGAATTTGCAAAGACAAGTGCTCAAGGCCACTCGTGCATCCTTTCTCAATCTCTTTTTGTCAGTGTGTCTGACAAAATCTAAGTGCCAGTTTTTAAGACAGGGAAGCTTTAAGCATCTTAAAATAGTCTTAGAACAAACCCAGCTACCAATTAAACCTAAGTTCACCTACAGCTTTCTCACCCACTGGAAGTTTCCTAGACCTACTTTTGATTGAATTTTTAATTATAAAGCTGGGTTTGATCTCTGGATGTTCATTACTGTAGAAAGACAATGCTTAGAAGTGGAAACTTAGAATGAAGAAGGAGGGTTAGAAAAGTATGAGCTCTTATTTCAGGAGAAGGCCTTTTAGCTAATATGCTTTGTTCAATCTGCAGTAGGAAAGGATCTATAAAAATGGCAATATTAACCAGTGCTTGAAATTGAAATCCATGATTTTATTTTGAAACAGCTTATCTTTCAGCACTGGATCCGAGTTCTGTGTCAGAAAAAAATTTTATCATTTCCCCTCAGCAAAGGATAAGAATGGAGAGAGTAAGAGGGATTAGGATGAAACCATTGCAGGCTTGATAATGGCAGAGAGGTTTTTAAAGATTGACTTTGAAGTGAAAAATTAAGCAAACCTTTAGAAAAAGATTTCTTCTTAATCAGAAACTGTGTATTTATAAGAGGCATCAAATGTAAACAACAGAAACAGCTGAATGCCAGAGTGAATGAATGTCATCTATCCTCAGGAACCTGAAAGCTGACTTCATTTTTCTTTGTTTGCATCCTCAAACTAATGGAGGCAAAGTGGGGTTGCTTCCTACTGAGCAAAGCTGGGCACTAAATGACCTGGTACTTGTGCTCCTGTGCCATCCCATTCCTGTCCATCTCCAGCAGCCAGTTTCATCTCCCCCTGAGCAACCTTTTCAAATAGATTATTATGGAAAACCTGATTTTAGCCCAACTGCCACAGGGGGCCTCAAGCAGCAGCCCAAGCCAGGCCACAGGAGGAAGAGTTTTTCAAACCCGATTGGTTCTGTGGGCACAGAATCTGAAGTCACATCTGCTCCCACGGTATGGCCAGAAGCCATTTGGACATGAACCAAGCTGTAGGGTTTGGCTGGACAGACAGACAACCTCAGCTGCAGTATTTTTCTGACTGTTTTTAAGAGCTTTACGACTGGACACCTCAATCATGTGGAATTTGGTTTTATCTCTAATAAGATGCTCCAAATTAATCAGGAGAACTTTTTCCAGTCTTGAATTACCTGCAAACAATACTAATTGTTCAGTAGCAGCCTGTTGTGTGACTGATGGTGACAGCAGAGACAGCTTTGCATGCTGGCTGGAGGAATTCTTCCAGCCTGGAATAAACATTCCTGATACTCTTCAGAGGCCTCTTCCCTTCCATGAGGGAGAAGGCCTTTCCCCTCCATGGCCTTTTTACTAAACAAGTTATCCCCTCAGCTCGCTACTCCCAAACTTACTGTTCCATCTCCTGACTTCTTTTTTAAATGACACATGGCAGCCTGGTTTTCCCTTCTCTGTACCAGGCATTATCACCTGACCTGGAACCCAGAAGACATAAAATAGTCCCAAAACAACAGATATTCAGTAGCTCACACCTGCCTGGTATCCAAGAGAGGGAATCACACACACCTGGCAGAGCTGGAGAACTAACCCCTTTAATACTTTATGTTTTTTCCTTCATATTTTAGAGGATGGAGCCTTTTAAAAACACTGGGCAGTAAAACACCTTATCCCACCATGTGGACACTGTGCTAAAATCTTCGTTTTCAGCACCTGCCTGGGGCTGGCTGTTGAGTACCCACCCAGTGCTCCCCAGCAGGAGCTGAGTTAGGGCTCACAGGTGAAAGTTTTGAGTAATCCAGTCATAAAAGCCACTAAATCCCTTTCTTGCTGTTTGCTTCCTATTCTTTTCTGTGCTTCATCATCCTCTTCACCTCAGTTTGGGGCTTTTAGGAACAGCTCTATGTGATGAATTGTACCTAATTAAAAAGATTTTGTAATTTAAGCTGTGTTGCTTTCTCATTTTTAGCCCCACTTAGCACCAACAGCTGCTCCCTTTGGCTGAAGGGAGCAGTGCTGGACATGGGCAGCATCAAAGTCAGGCACAGGAAAGCATTTCAATATTCTTAATTTTAAGGTTGTGATTAAATCGCGGTGATTTCAGAAAACTATCACGAAAATCAGTTTCTGTATAGGACAGTTATCCTGAATAAGAGATGTAACAGGTATGACACAGGAGAAGATTTTGTTTTTAGCAATGTTATAAATAAATACAAATATATAATTTTGTATCTAAACATATGAATAAAATTCAAATAAATGTATAAAAGAAATTATATTAACAAATGCAAAGAAATAAATAGAATCCTTTGTTTCTAGCAATATTCTCTCCTATGGTTAAATAACAAATACCTCTTGAACTGATCAGCCACACTTAGGCACAGTGTAGGAGTCCTTTCCCATTGAAGTTTGGCCTTTCCCATAGCTGAACCTAGACTTAATTATTTTCCCAATTTTTAACATTCGAAATCCCTGTTCAGCTTTAGAGGTAATGATTATGTCGAAGCATAAGGTATTTTGAGACCTCCTAACAGATGCTCTGCTGTTACTTCACATCCACCTACGGCACTGAAGCCTCTCAGGCACTAATGAGCACGTCTCCAGAGGGGAATTACGAGCAGCCGTGTGGGAAGGAAACAATTTCCTAGGCTTGATCCCCCAATAAATGCAAAACTCATCCCTGGTATCTACTCCTCCCTTTGGGTCAGCTTCATTCCTGTCTTATTTCCAAAGGATCACTACATCAGGGATGTAGGAGAAGATCCAGACTGGAAGTATTGGTTTCATATTAAAGGACCCATGAGCAGGATTTCCAGCCCAGCTGAGGACAGCAGGAGCCACAGACACCAAAATGCCACTGAGACTCATTCTCCAGCGAGCTCCTCTCATCCCCACTGCAGTGGATGGGGATGTTTAGCTGTTTGTGTTCTTCTCCAGTTCTTTGATTTGTTTAGCAAACTGGTTTTCCCATGGCCTCTCCCACCAAAAATATCCCCTGACTGCAAGGCATCCTTGTGGGACCAGCACTGTCATGGCTTGTGGGCTCAGGAGGGTTAGAGCAGCTTTACTCACAGCTGAGACCATGAAATGGTGTCATTCCCTCCTGTGGCTACTTCTGTGCAGTTCTCTGCAGTCACTGGCGAGGAATCTGGGTCCCCTCTCAGCATACAAATGCATTTTAATTGAATTAAGCTCTGTCACAGCAATCCAGCCATCCTATCACCAAACTCCAGTCCTGCCCTGAAATAGCTCTCCGAGTGATTTACAACTCATGCTCCCAAGTGAAAAGGACAAAAATTAATTTCTCCCTCATTTCCAGGCTGAAAAGTTTTGAAACTTGAATTTTTCAGCAGTGATTTTCTACATTCAAAACTTGCCAGCAGTAAGGAGGCAGATGAAGAGTGGGACATGGCCATTCACCCGACTGCAGGCCCTCTTCACTTCCTTTAACTCTTTCTGCTTCCTGAAGGCTCTGAGAAGGTCACAGCTCAAGCTTATTTTTACCTTTTATTTGCACATTTTCCACTGATTGTTGGTACATCGATCTCTCCTGAGAAGGAGCTCCCGAGCAGCAGCTGCAGTGTCCAAGGCCAGGTTGGACGGGGCTTGGAGCACTCTGGGATAGTGGAAGGTGTCCCTGCCCATGTTAGGGAGTGGAATGGGATGATTTTTTTAAGGTCCCTTCCAACCCAAACCATTCTGTGATTCTGAGGTAAATCCTGGTGAGTGTAGGGTCAGCTCCCCCAATTTCTGAGCAATTGCACCACAGGCACCAGGCAGGACTGGGAACTGTTTCCTGTTTGCTGTCAGTTTAACACCTCAGCTCTGGGTTTCATTTCCATCTGTGCTTGTACAAGAGAAGCTCATTCCAGTGATGCCTTAGGTTTTAACTCTTGTATTTTTCAAGTCCTGTGTTGCTTGGTGGTCTCTGTGCAGGTCCCTTGGAGCCTGTGAGCTGCTGT